>CAUYON010207752.1:0-22223 GCA_963573935.1 Arctocebus calabarensis
ACCATGGAATACTATGCAGCCTTAAAGAAAGATGGAGACTTTACCTCTTTTGTGTTTACATGGATGGAGCTGGAACATATTCTTCTTAGCAAAGTATCTCAAGAATGGAAGAAAAATTATCCAATGTACTCAGCCCTACTATGAAGCTAATTTATAGCTTTCATATGAAGGCTAAAACCCAATTATAGCACAAGAATACAGGGAAAAGGGAAAGGGAGGGGAGCAGAGGGGGGAGGATGCGTGGAGGGAGGGCAATTGGTGAGATCACACCTACGGTGCATCTTAGCAGGGTACAGGTGAAACTTATTAAATGTAGAATATCAATGTCTTCATATAGTGATTAAGAAAAAGCCATGAAGGTCTTTAACAGTACGACCAAAATATTTCAGATTGTATATGAAGTCAGCACTTTGTGCCCCATGATTGCACCAATGTACACAATTATGATTTAATAAAATTATTAATAAATAAATAAATAAAAGAACTATAATTTAGAGCTTCCAAATCAAGAAAGAAAAAAAAAAAGGAGGACAGGTTGAATCTATTCAGTAAGGAAGAGAATGCAATCTATCCAATGGTAAACAGAAAACACAAAATAAGGAGAGTACAAATGAGAGTGAAAGTGCCTACAATCTCTCTCACACACACACATCTACATGCAAGCATGCCATGTACACATACATAGAGGAAATGGATTAAACTTCTCCATTTGAAGACAAAGACTGTTGAGCTGGATGTTTTAAAATCCAGCTAGATGCTGCTTACAAAGACAGACCCAAGTAAAAATACACAGAAATGAAAATAAATAGAACGGAACCATGCTAAAAAGTAATAATTAAATCATGATCTAAAAACTAGGGAGAAGTGATTAAACCAAACCAAAAGATAATAGCTGGAAAAGATTAATGAAGTAGATAGCTCTCTAGCTAATATTCTAAGACAAATTCTATGAACTATTAAGTATAAACAATGAATCAAAGGCATACTCTCTTACAAGAAGGGAAGACAAGCATCCTGGCTTCCTGGCTAGTGAAACTGATCCAGGTGAAACAGCAGAGGTTGGCTAGGCCTTACACAAGGAGACAGACTGTCATGGAGGTTGCAGGAGACAGTGCGAGAGAACAGGTAGAAGTGTTAAACGACTGGGATCCTTTTGACCATGTAATGAGATGACTGAGAAAATAACAGGAGTCTAGCCAAGTCAAGTTAAATGTTTGATCAAGGTCACAAGGTGTGTAATCCATGCTGGGCTGTTCTGGCATTGGTATCCACTCACCCCAGGAAAAAGGGCAATTTGAAGACAGGCATCGCCTCCACCCCCATTAAGACTCCCAATAGCAAAAACAGAAAGAATGATATTCTGAGGGGGAAGAATTTGAATTATGTATGAAGAGTTAACTTGTTCTCAAGCACTTGGTAGAACACAGGGATGCTGACTGGTTCCAGTGTCCAATGATGCTGGTCAAGCCAGTGTAGGAAGTACAACATGGAGTGGCAAATGCATGCAATTACATACCCACACCATCTTGACTATTTTACTCATGCATCACTGCCTAGATTCTTCTACTTAGGAAAGATGGATGTCCTCTCTCTCCTGTAGCTGTGGTGAGTTGGCTTGAGATTGTAGCAATCTAGGCAGACGGCAGCTTGAATTATTCTCTCCACTGTTGCTGTTGCCCAGGAGTACTGAGTCACCCAAGGTAGGAGTAGAACAATGAGTCAAAACAAATCAAGAAGAAAAAGACACACAGCCAAATTGAAATATTGGCAAAGACCATGAACAGGCAAGCCACAAAAGAAAAAACCCCAAAGGCCGACAAATGCAGCGGGGAGCGATCAGCCTTTCCAATATTAAAAGCAGAACAAATTGAGACAATTATGAAATACCATTTCACACTCTGTGTCTTGGCAACAATTAACTTACCAAGGATGTGGGTAAACAGGAGCTTTCATAAAGGTATGGGTGAGATCGTGCATTGAAACAAAGCTCTTTAGAAAGCAATTTAACAATTAATGGAGCTGAAGCTATGCGTCCCCCAGAACACAGTAATTCTGCTTCCCGCTATACACCCTAGAGAAACTCATGCACAGGTACTTAAGATTTCAATTGCAGCACTACTCGTAATAACAGAAACTTGGAAACGACCTAAGTGATCAATGGTATGAGATGCAATATGTCAATGATGGTACAACGAAACTTTGTGGCATTTAAAATAATCTATATTGACACACATCAACATGGAAAAGTCCTAAAAAGCATCTTGAGTGAAAATCAAAACCCAGCTTGTTGCCGTATTGTGCTGTTTAGATAAAATTATGAGAGAAGATTTTATCTGAGATCTGTACAGTGTGGGGGGAACTCGGCTGAACAGAATGAAGATCTTTACTTTAACACTGCACTCTGCAGACAATGGCTCTCATTGATGCCTTCATGCAAAGTGATGAAACCCATTATTATTTACAGTACATACCTGCATAGTAAAAGCATCAAAATGTGGATAGTAAAGATGAAACATTAGCATTGTGGAAGACAGGGGGGAACGTAAGACTGAGAAAGGCAGCAAAGGGGGCACAGGTCTACAGGATTGAATTTCTTCAGAAATTCTGAAGCAAATACTGCACCACCTTAACGTTTGTTCAATATGAGTGACCTTTTATATATCAGCGTATGTCCTATGTGCTCTGTTCTTTTCTGGATGAGTAAAATACTTTAATTCTTAAAAGTCTCATGAAGTCAAGAGTCCAGGCCCACCTGGATTTTCATCTAGGAGCAGAGTGATGCTACTCTGACTGGACACACACTTCAAGAGGCAATAGAAGAATGAAAATGAAGTTGTACTTTGATGCTGTTACGAGATGTACTTGCTGGGCATCCTGTGAACACAAGGCGCCACGGGATTCAGGATGGTGGCCCGTGTGCAGTTGCAAAAGCCCACGTGGGATGCTGTGAGGACATAAGAGGTGGCCCGTGGGGGTGGGGGATGGGCAGCCTGCTGAACAGTCGGCATCTGTAAGCTGGGGGTGGGGGGGCAGGGTGGGAAGGGAGAGGCCATCCAGGCATGGGGGAACCATCAGGATGGTAGGAGGGTATCAGTGGCTGTGGCATGATCAGGCCCATTTGTTTGGAAGGCCTGCCAGGCAGGCTTGTGAGAGTGTTGCTCCCTCTGCAACCCCCCCCAAAATGGACCAATACCCTGAAGAGGCAGATCCCAGAGGGTTTTGGAATACGAACTCTGTCCTAAGGGAGAAGTGGAGACTTTGCCAGATTTTTAACAGAGCCATGACCTTGAAGGATCATCCAGTTCAGTCTCTTGCCTACAGGCAGATAAATGCCTAAATCCTTCTGGATGGCAGACTTGTCTCTTTTTTGGTGTCTCTAAGGACAGACTCCACAGTCTCCATCACAGTATTGGACAAATAGAGCTGGGAGTGGAGAAGAAGGGAGCTTCGGGCAGGACAGATGGGGACAGGATGGAGACATCATTCCTGGGTGAGCAGGCACAGGGAACGGAGTGTGAGGGGACTGGAGGCCACATCAGGCAGGCAGCAGAGTGTGACCAGGTGGGGTAACAGATGCCAGCAAACGGTCTGCAGCAGGAGGGCCTGATGACAGTGATGATGGCATCTCCACTGTCATCATCATTACCACCAAACACTGCTGTAATACCTACTGTGTGTCAAGAAGCATTCTCAGTCCTCTACGTGGTTCCAGCAACCCTAGGAGGTAGGGAAATACTTGTCCCCATTTTAAAACGGAGGGAAATGAAGCAAAGAGAAGAAGAAGGAGTTGACTGCGCCCCCATAGCTTGTAAGAGACAGAGCTGGAGCTCAGAAACAGCCAGCGGGCTCCGAGCGCTGATCCTAACCATAACATGGCACTGTCTCTCTCATAGGTCTACAGGTGCATCCTGCCATGTGAAGATCTCAGGAGGGCACATGCAGCACCCTGAGCCCGCAGCCTATGTGGAACTTGTCTCTAAACAGAGGGCCCTGCAAGCACAGCCCTCACTGTGAGCACAGGCTGGGCTAAGACAAGAGCTGGTTTCTATGGAGAGCATCGGGAACAGGAGGGAGGAGGCTGGACATACAAGAAGCATAACGGCAAGTATGATGGTGTGCCACGCCCCTCAGATGGGGGCTCCCATTGGACCCTCCAGCAACCTTGCAACGTGAGAGGCAAGGAAGCAGCAGCCCAGAGGGCTAAGGTAACGAGCTTGCAGTCACACAGCAAACAAGATACAGAGCTGGCAGCAAGACTGTACTTTTTTCTATTACGCACATTGCCTCGCTGGAGATTGTGCACGGATCTGCTAACTGGATGTGAGTGCTGGCCCAGAGTCACACTAGCTTTCCTTGCTAATTTCCCAGAAGAATCCACACAAAAATAAAGAAAAGAGAAAAGACTGTCAGCACCAACTGCGAACCGAAGATAAGGGATGACCACAGGCCAAAATCCAAGAGAGATTTCCACTAATAGCCATGTTCCTGAGGAAGAATGTAGAAAGAAATCACTAAGTATGCACTTTGAGCCACGAGAAGACAAACATAGCCCCAAAGAAGTTGGGAGACCAGGCTACACAACCTTTGCACTTCGGGACAAATCCCACTATGCTGAGACATACGATCGGGCAGGGGGGAAAGAGTTATTATAACATAGGACTTTTGAAAAGATAATGGATAATGAAGGAAAATAAACATGACCCCGATTAGAGGAGAAAAGCAACTCTAAAAATCATTATTCACAAACAAAGATGGGACTTTAAAACATCTTTGTGAAGTGTCTTCAAAAAATCCAAGAGCACTTGGCCACAATGAAAAAGAAGCAGGAAGCCAGAGAGGCAGAAAAATGTTGAAAAAGGAAAAAAAAAATAGAAAGAGATTGAAATAGGAAAGAAGAGGATGTTAGGAAACTCAAAAACCAAGACTAAGATTAAAATTACATTGATGATAGTACATAGAACATAAACTCCAGAAATCAGATTACAAGTGCAGAGGATCGGTGTTAGAATGTCTCAGAATTCAGAAAGAAAAAGAATGAAACAGGGAAAGAAACCTGACAAATACAAAGGAACACAGAATCTGTACCTATACTGCAGAAATTATTCTATAATGTTGAAAAAGAAGGACTCCTCCCCAACTTGTTCTATGAAGCTAATATTGC
This sequence comes from Arctocebus calabarensis, assembly GCA_963573935.1. Lineage (NCBI taxonomy): Eukaryota > Metazoa > Chordata > Mammalia > Primates > Lorisidae > Arctocebus > Arctocebus calabarensis. Next base: position 5,162 of record CAUYON010207752.1, read on the forward strand.
CTTGATAACAAAACAAGCGAAAGACACAACTAAAAAAGAAAACTACAGACCAATATCTCTCATGAATATAGATGTAAAAATTCTCAAAAAAAGTCGCTGCAAACTGAATTCAGTTGCATGTCAAAAAGAATTCATCATGACGAAGTGGGCTTCATCCTAGAGACACAAGGATGGTTTGACATACGCAATTCTATAAATGTAGTTCACCACATAAATAGATGCAAAAACAAAGACCATATGATCCTTTCAATAGATGCGCAAAATGCGTTTGACAAAAATCCAGCACCCTTTTATGACAAGAATGCTTAGCAAAATTGGTATAGATGGGACGAACATCAAAATTCTAAAGGCTATCTGTGTATATGACCAACATTCAGTGAACATCATATTAAACGGAGAAAGATGGAAAGCATTCCAGCTTAAAACTGGAACCAGGTAAGGCTGCCCACGTTCACCATTGCTTTTAAACATAATGCTGCAAGTCCTAGCCAGAGCAATCAAACAAGAGGAGGAAATCAAGGATATCTAAACGGGGAAAGAAGATATCAAATTATTGCTCTCTGCTGATAGCATTATCTTAAATTAAATAGAAGTACAATGTAAGAATCTTACTGGTTCCATAGGAGAAAAACATGAGACAGAAGAGAACAGAAGCAATAATTAAAATGAGAATAATGGAAAATTGTACCAGATGGAAGTAAGGCCTATGCCTGCATATCAGAAGTATTCTCTGAGATCTAGGCAAAATAATAAAGAAGACCCAGTCGGCACAATATATGGTTTAAGTAAATAAGAGAAGGTTTTTAAAAAGGAATATAATCAAGCTGTCTTCAAACTTCTTTTCTACAAAACCAGGAAAACAAGGGACAGTTACCTAAGAGCATTTCCAAAGATTCATTCTGCCTAACACTTTACTTAGAGGAGGGTTGTGGCTGGTAACATTTGTGGTATAGCCAGTGGTACATCTAGTGGCCATTCACTTCTCTTCTTTTCTTAAAGAATCCTGATTTGATTTGGGATGCCAATCAATCCAGTCCAAGGGTGGAATATAGCAGATCCTCCACATTCCCTTTTTCCTATTTTCTGAGCCTCCCTTGCAGCTAGGAGTAAGCATTGTGATTCTTCTCTGGGCAATGAAACTTAAAGGGAAAATTTGCCAGGAGGTTTTTAAGAAAGAGTACCATAAGCAGAAAAAAGACTCTTTGCTACCACCTCCCCCAAATTCCCAAGATAGCTCTGACATCCAAGGCTGGAGCAACCACTGGGTAGTCAGAGGCAACATAGATGAGGGTACACTTTCTCGAGGCTGAGAATGGAGGGTGAAAGAGGTGCCATGACTAGAAAAGACATTACCAGTCTCTGCTCCCACCTCAACTCTAGATTTGTGTTTTTAATATTTATGTCACTATTAGCTCCTCTTTTACATATAACTGAAAATACTGAGGATATAAATATTAATAGGAAATGCACAAAAAAGGAATTCCATCATCATTTTGTCACTTGAGAAATGATATGCTAAATAAAATTAAACAGCTTTCTCAAATGAAGGTTTTAATTAAACTAATGTACTTTATGAATCTTGGAGAGATTAATATGAAGCATTTCTACTATAAAAAAAATGCTGAATTATAAAATATTGAAGTGAAATTTTGTGATCCAAGTACTTTATATTTACTCATATTTTATCAGTAAAGTTAATAGGATGATATTTTCAAATCTGCAAAAACCTTGAAAAATGTATCTCTTGAGAAATATCCAAACCTCACTTGAAAATTAAAAAGAAATACGTTCTCCAGCTAACTGGGGAATAAATTATAATTAGCAATTCAAATATAAGAAATTGTGGGATGATAATGTAAATAAAAAATATTTGGGGATAGTAAAATTAACTGTTGTAAATATAGATACAAAACTAAACACAAAGCATCAAAATATTATGAGAAAAAAACATTTAATAGTTAAAAATAGTTATTTAATCATAATGGAACATCTGGTCTAAACAAGAAGGCACAGACACATTTCTCCCTGCTTCTTCCTGCTAAGCACACTATAAATTCAGGAAATAATGTACTAACCAACCAAAGGAGAGCCCCTAAAGGTGATAAGAGGAAAGGGAACAAGGTCGGGACCTAGTACTGCAAGAACAAGCTAATGGCAGAATGTCTTATATCCTTCCACTCAACAAAAGAAGGCAATCAAGATCTGACAGTTCTTTCCCCAATCTAGCAACAGAAGACAGCCCAGGTAGGCTCATTCTTCCCCAGATTGCATGGATGTCACTCATAGAATACTATGCCAACCCTCCACGACAGACAAGGGGACCTATTGGTAGCCCACTAGCAATAAGCATCTAAGGGAAGTGCTTTCTTTCCTGGCAGCCCTGAAATCCCTCTCCCCACCAAAATAAAACAGGGTGGCTGGCCCCAGCAAGATGGATCTCCACCAAAACAAATGGCCTCATCCAGGAAGCCTCTTCCTATGGGCCAGAGACTCTCTACCCCTGCCCAGAGATTGGGGATAATAGCATAACAAAGCCTATAGAATAAGACCTGGTCTGGGGAGAACTCAGCACACCCCCTTCCCTCAGGAAGGAGCTGGAATCTTAACCATAGAGAATGCCTGCCTTAGGAAGGTTTTTCTTCCTTCTTGAGCGTCTCCTCCCCCAGATAGAAACCCCTGTCATCCTGGCCTAAGGAAATCTTTTCTGCCCTTTCAGGCAGCATCAGGAGGGACTAGTAGGAACCCTGGCAGATGAACCAAGCTGACCATAATATTACTACAAAGGCTCTTCATTGCAAAGAAGCTCTCATTGCAACCATGGTCCACAAAAGTAAGCCAGGATCTGCATGCTAAACCTAAATAAGGTTACTGTCCACTAAAATGAAAGATTTAATTAGGGTCCAGTATCCACTAATACATTAGACAAAGCATCCAATATACGATAGAAAATCATCCATCATATAAACAACCAAAACATTCACAACTTGAATAAGAAAAGACACTTAAATGACGCTAATACTGAGATGAATCTGATGCAGCCAATTGTCCAAAAATGATTTTGAAGAAACTATCATAAAAATGCTTCAACAATCAATTACAAATTATCCTGAAACAAATGAAAAATAAGACAATCTCAACAAATAAATAGAAGTTATAAAAACGAACCAAATGGGAAGTATAAAACTGAAAAATACAACTACGGAAATTAAACAAACACTTGCTGATGGGATAGTAGAGATGATAGAGATTAAAATCAATAAACATGACAAATCAATCCAATTCACTCAATATGAACAACACAAAGAAAACAGAAAATCACATTAACAAATCCACAGGGACAATTAAAATATCCAATACTCATCAGGGTCCTAGAAGGAGAAGAGACATAAAATGGTGCTAAATGATATTCAAAAAAATAATGGCCCAAACTTTCTAAATTGGGTAAAACCCACAAACCTATAGACTTAGAAAGGTAATCAAACCTCAAACAGGAAAAATACAAATAAATCCATTCAGACACATTATAATTAAACTTCTAAAAACTAAACTTCTAAAAAACTAAAAAGTCAGAAAAATTCTGAGACGCAGCCAAGAGAAACGATACATTATCTATAGTACAAAAACAACTCAAATAACAACAGATTTCTCAACTGAAATCACAGAGGCCAGAAGTAAGTGGCACAACATTTTTCAAGTTCTGAAAATAAAAAGAACTGTCATCTGTGAATTTTATAATCTGGCAAAATTATCCTCTAGAAACGAAGGGAAATCAACACATTATTGGATGAAGAAAAACTGAATTTGTCACTATCAGATTTACCTTTAAAAATTGCCAAAGAAAGTTCTTCAAACAGAAAAGAAATGATAAAAGAATAAATCTTGGAGCACCAGTAAGGAGAAGGAAATAACAGAAAGACTAGAAACATGGGGGTGTACATTTTTCTCTCTCTCTCTCTCTCTCTCTCTCTATATATATATATATATATATATATATATATATATATATATATAATCTTGTATATATGCACATATGTAGATTGTACTTTCCTCATGAGTTTTATAAATTACATTTAATGGCTGAGACAGAAATCATAATCTCATCTGATACTTAAGATAATATTTAAGAGTAAGAAAGGTAGAGAAATTAAAGGAAATGCTGTTTTCCTGCTCTACTTAAAAGAGATAAAACATTGGGATCACTACAGTGTGATGTTACAGAGCAACCACTATAAAAAATATACAAAGAGTTACACTGAAAAGTACTATAAAAAAATCAAAATGGAGGTTGGGTGCTCGTAACTCAGTGGTTAGGGCACCGGACACATGCACCAGGGCTGGTGGGTTGGAATCTGGCCTGAGCCTGCTAAACAACCAACCAAACAACCAAACAAATAGCCAGGCATTGTGGTGGGTGCTGGTAGTCCCAGCTACTTGGGAGGCTGAGGCAAGAAAATTACTTAAGCCCAAAAGTTTGAGGTTGCTATGAGCTGTGATGCAATGACACTCTACTCAGGGTGACAAAGTGAGACTCTGTTTAAAAAAATTAAAAAAAATCGAACCCTAAAAACTGTTGAAGCAGCCCACAAGAAGACAAAAAAAGAGAAAAAGAGGAACCAAACCGAAAACAAATAATAAAATGACATATCATAAATAAGTTAAATGTAAATGTTTTAACCACACCAACCAAAACACAGACTGGCAAAAATGAACACACATTGGAAAAAATCCGTGGCAAAATGAACAAAAACACAACTCAATTATATGATGTTTACAAAAGACTCACGTCAAATTCAGCAACATAAGTAGAGGGGAAATGACATACCTTGAAAACATTAATTGTAAGAAATAGTAGTGGCTATTTTAATAACCACTAATGTAGACTTCAAAGCAAGGAAACATATTATAAGCGAAGAGGGACAATATATAATGGTAAGAAAATAATCAAACCACCAGAAAAATGTATGATCTGAAATGTAGACACATCAAAAGCCTCAAAATACAAAAAGCAAAAATAGAGTTAACAGGAAAAATAGACAAATTTAAAGTGCCCATGGAACATTAACCACAACAGATGACATAAAGACTATAAAAAAAAATCACAAAGATATAAATAATTGAAACTAGAGTTTGTTTTCTGATCATAATGAATCAAACTATAAACCAGTAAGAGAAAAACACCAGGCAAATCTCTAAATGAATGGAAATTTAACAACATACTTCTAAATCTATAGTTCAAAAAACATCTCAAAGTACATAAAAATACAGAGAACTGAAAAAAAGTGAAAATGTAACATCAATAATATAAGTTCCTAACATAAAAACCTAAAAAATATCAACACAACACAAAACAAAAAACCCAAAGGAGGCAAAGAGAAAATAAAAAGAACAGAAAACAGTGAACTTCAATATAGACAAAATCAATGAAACATGCAGCAGTTAGTTTTCCAAAAAAGAAAAAACAAAGTGACAAATCTCTAGCAATAGTGACAGAAAATAAAAAGAAAAACCACAAATCATCAATATCAGGGATGAAATAGAGGATATTACTTTAGATCCTGAAACAATAAGAGAATAGAAGTATATACTATGAACAACTTTACACTCATAAATTCAACAACTTAGAAGAACTGGACCAATTCCTGGAAAATCACAATCTACTAAAACTCAAATGGATGAAACAGATAATCTGAATAGCGCTATAACCATTAAGAAATTGATTTTTTAATTTAAAAGCTCTTAACGGAAAAGAAAACAATCTTCAGGCACAGACGGTGTCATTGGAAAATTCCATCCATCATTTAAATATGAATTAACACCAGTGTTATAGAATTTCTTTCATCAACAATTTTATACAATTCTTTCATAAAATAGAAGAAATAGGAACACTTCCCAATTCATTATATAAAGGCTGATAACAAAAAAAGAAAGAAAAGAAACTGTGGATCATCTCTCTCATGAACTTAGATGTAAGAATCCTACAAAAACTAGCAAACTAAATCCAACAATGATAAAATAGAATTATGTTCCATGATCACAGGTATGCAAGGCTGGTTCAACATTCAAAAATTAATCAATGTAGTTCAATCCATCATATCAACAAGCTAAAGATTGATATAATCATATCAATTAACAGAGAAAGAACATTGGACAAAATCTAACATCCATTCATGATAAAAACTTTCAGAATGTTAAGAAGATAAGTGACTGAACAAGGTAAAGAAGAACAACAAAAGTCCTGCAGCTAACATCATACTTAATGTGAAAGACTAAAAAGACTGAATACCATCCCCTAGAAGACTGGGAACAAGCCAAGAATGTTTACACTCACCACTGCTATTCAACACCCTTTAGATGACCCTTGAGTTATGATGGAAATATTTCCCTATAAACACATTGTAAGTTTATACATACATAAAGACATACACCATGCTTGTACACACATATACACATATAGACCATATATACAATTTTTATCAATTTAAGAAATTAATTTTAAAAAGATCAACATGTTTGATGTTGTCAAACAATGTTAACATGATTGCATTTCTATTTACTAACAATAAACATGTTAACATTGTTCCAGAGAAGATGAAATACACTTGCCAAGAAAAGTATAAGATCTTTCTGAAAATTATAAAACGTAGATGCAAGAAATCAAAGATCTAAATAAATAGAGTGACACACTGCTTTCATGGATAGAAAGACTCAACATAATAAAGATGCTAATTCTTCCCAAATTTACCTACAGGTTTGATGCAATTCTTATGAATATCCTAACAAAGTTTTAGTAGACACAGACAAGCTTATTCTAGAAGTTACATGGAAAGACACAGGCCCTAGAATAGCTAAGACAATCTTGAAAGAATAAAGTAGGAGAAATCACTTACCTAATAGTAAAGTGTACTGCAAAGCCACAGTAATCAAAACAGTAACCAAAAATGCTATTGGCAGAGGAACAGACACATAGATCAAAGGAACAGAATAGAGAACCTAGAAATAGCCCCATATAAATATGCCCAATTGATTTTTGACAAAGTTGACAAAGTAATTCAATGGAGGAAGCCTTCTCAACAAATGGGCTGGAGCAAGTGCACCTCTAGCGGCCAAACAACAACAACAAAACAAAAACAACCCTTTACCTAAACCTCACACTTTATCCAAAAATTAACACAATACGACTCATAGATTTAAATATAAAACCAAAAAATTTTTAGGAAAAAACAAAAGAAAATCTTTGGAATCTAGGGCTAGGCAAACCATTCTTAAAATGGACACCGGAAGAACAGTCCCATAATGTGAAAAACTGATAAACTAGACCATGTTAAAATTAAAAACTTTTTCTCTGTCAAAGCCCATGTGAAGAGGATGAAAAGATAACCTACTTCCTACAAGAAGAAATTTGCAAACAACATATCTGACAATAGAGGAGTACACAGAATATTTAAAGAATTCTCAAAACTCAACTGCAAAACAAAACAACTATACAGTTATAATATAGGCAAAAGACATCAACAAACTGTTCACAGAAGGGAATATATGGATGGTTATTGATCACTGGAAAAGATTAACGATTAAGGAAATGCAAATTAAAATCACAGTGAGCTATCCCTCCACACCTATCAGACTGACCAAAAAAAAAAAAAAAAAAAATAGTAGCAAACCAAACGTGGTGAGAACATGGAAAAACTAGATTACTCATATATTGCTGGTGAGAGTAAAATTTTACCATCATGCTGAGAAAATACTGGCAGTTGCTTATAAAACAAACGATGTAATCACCACTTGACCCAGCACTTGTACTCTAGGTCATTTATCCTAGAGAGATGAGAACTTGCGTTTACACAAAAACCTACATATAAATGTTAATAGCAGCTTTATTCACAATAGCCCAAACTTTGAAACAGCCCCATGTCCATCAATAATTGTACAGAAGCAAACACACACATATGTAAACCCATGTGAGGGAGTAAAACGGGGGAAGCCTGAAGACAACTGGTAGATGGATCAATGTAACAACCCCATTTATGATGTTGTACTGTGGTGAAATATCATGAGGGGAAACTGGCTGGAGTGCACATGGGATCTTTCTGAATTATTTATGTAACTACATGTTGAAATACTGTGATTTCAATACTTTTGTTAAAAATTCAGAATATATAACACCAGATTAAATTAACAGACATCAGGAAATGGAAGGAGAAAGAAAATACGAGCCCACTTTTCTTTCAACAGTAGTCTAAGAACGATCTAATACATGTCCACATAAGAGAAAAACTCAATTCAAGTTGGGGGAATGGGGAAGGAGGGAGGGGGAGGGGAGCGGAGGAGAGGATGGAGTGGGGAAAAGGGGAGGAAGAAGGAGATTGGTGCGCTCTCACTTACTTAATGGGCACAAGGTAAGGGTATATGGCACACCTCTTTGGTGCAGGAAACAACTGCAAGAGGGACTTTACCTAACAAATGCACAACACTATAACCTAGTAGTTTATTCCCTCATATTAATCTGAAATTTAAAAAAAAAATGAACTTCTGCTTCCAAGTGAGCATGAGGTTCAGTTCTCTGAGCAGAGGGTACTAGAGGGACATTGCAAGAGGAAGGGGCTCTCATGTGGCTTCCAGCTATGGCACAGAGGGTTTCAGGGTGGCACTAGAGAGTTGCTTCCTGCTTGCCTGGGACTGTAGACCAGCTCTGGCCCTGCAAACCTGTCAACTGCTTTGCCATCCAGTGGGTTCAACTCTACCTTGTCCAATAACATCTGAACCTCAGTGTTGGGGAAAGGATCGCTTCTAAGATTGTTCTGAAGTAGGTAATATCCCTCAGACCTGGGGTACCATATAAAGTTTTATTTCTTATAGCTAGTATCATGATACTGCAATAATTCTTCATCTTAAACTCCCCAATTTAAATATAAAAAAGAATACTCTAAGAAACTAGTTTTTCCTTTGACTTCTAATATTCAGGCACCTATAATTTTAAATACATATTTCATAAAGGTAAAAACAATCAGTAAAAGGATGATAGTAATAAGAGCTATCTTCCTGTTTAATTTTAAGATAAACATACAAAACAATCAATTTAGCAAAAGACATAAAGGAAATAGCTTAAAACCAAAAAGAATAATATAAGGCCAATGAACCATGAACAAGCACCAGTTATAACCAGATTTGCCAATGGATTAAACCACTCTATTAAGAGACAAATTCTCTCAGACTGGCTTATAAAAATGAATCTGACACTATGATTCTTACAGAGTGACACCTAAAAGGAAAAGTATTTTTAAAGGACAAGGGTGAATAAGGATATACCCAATCAAAATAAATAAAAAAGAAAATGAGTATTAAAGTATTAACATTAGAAAAATATTGTATTATTTATTGAATATTATTATATTCAATATTATATTAATATTGAGTGCTCAAGACAAACATTAGAAAAATATTGTATTATTTATCGAATTATTATATTCAATATTATATTAATATTGAGTGCTCAAGACATATGTTCTTAGACTACTGTTGAAAGAAAAGTGGGCTCGTATTTTCTTTCTCCTTCCATCTCCTGATGTCTGTTAATTTAATCAGGTGTTATGTATTCTGGATTTTTAACAAAGTCCAGGGATTGTAGGGAGGGAATGGGCTACAGAAGCTGTTTATGGGTACAAATGATAAGTATGGATATGTAGTGAATAGCATAAAGCTAGTGTCTATCCCCTACTTGCCACCCTGGCTCATCCTACCCTAGTACAAGCCATCAGCATGTCTCTCAACTCCTGAAATAATTTCCTACCTGGGTTGCCATTTTCATTTTTGTCCTTACACTCTTTCCACATAGTAGCCAGTGAACATATTTTGCATGTAAATTAAACCCTACCACTTGAGTTCTTAAAACACTCCAATGAGTACGGCTTATACATGAAATCCTATCTAAACTCAGTGCCTTAATGGGACCAAAGACAGAGAATTCTTCCCCATGTGTCAATTTGCTCTTTATTAATAGCAATCAAATTCATGATATTTAAAACCATTTCCCAACTTCCCTTGCTGCTGGGTGTGGCAACATGACCAACTCACTCCTGGCTGACCCTGTGACTAACTTTCAGCCACAGGAATCTAAGTAGAAGTAATGTTTGTAAGTTCTTAAAGGAGTTATGAACCCCTTTCACTTCCCTCCCTTTCTGCTGGCAGTAAGGCAGCTGTAGAGGTGAGCAGGTAAATAGGGGAACACCCCAGAATGACATAGTAGTGAATGAGATGGAGTCACATTAGACCTCATGACATAGTAGAACAGAGTTTCATGGTAGCTTCAACATAGATTGGGCGTGAAAATAGCTTTAGCTTGTTTACACTTCTGATAAACTGGTCTTGATCACACACTGCTGAACCTATACCCCAACATAGGGCCCCATGTCCCTACAACAGCCAGAGTCCACCAACATCTTCAGCCTCATCTCCTAGCACTCTTCCCCTGCCCACCACGCGATGTCCACTGTACGTGGGAAGTTACTGTTGCTTCATCCTGTAGGCACCACTACCTCCATGCTGGCCCAGAACTTGCACAGCTAAAACTTTTTAATAATTTCAGGATATTACTCCATTTGCACCACTATAGCAAAACACCATAACCTGGGAAGCTTATAAACAACAGAAATTGCTTACAGTTCTGGAGGCCAAAATAAGGAGCTTGCTTATTCAGTGTCTGGTAGGTAACAGCACACTTTCATGTTCACAGATGGCACCTGTTCACCATGTCCTCACATGGCAGAACAGGGATCAGGGTATCTCTCAGACCTCTTTTATAAGAACACCAATCCCATTCTTGACGGCTCTGCCTCCATGATCTACTCACTTCTCAAAGGCCCCAAACTCCAAATACCATCAACTTGGGGGTGAAGATTTCAACACATGAATTTTAGAAGGATGTAAACATTAAGACCATTGCAAGGGGTAAGTTCAACTATCAGCTCCTCAGAGAAGCCTTCTTTTCATGCTTTGTTTAGAGGTGTACACCGCCTGCACTGATTGTTCTCTATTGTTTTATCCTGTTTCATGTATGTAGAGAACATAGTATCATCTGAAATTATCTTATTCCTTGTTTATTTAATGCCTCTCTTTCTCCTACCCCCTGTGCTAGAACATAAATTGCATGAGAATAAAAGACTTGTCTCTTCTCCTATTCACTGCTCTATCCATGTTCGATCCAAGAGAATCTCAACAAGTCTTTGTTGAGTGGATCTATCAGTGGAAGAATGAATAACAATATGAAATACACGTACATGTACACGACAATATCAAATACACATACATGTACACACAAAGAGAAAATGTCAGAAAGAAAATGGAGACACATTTTAACACTGTCCATTTAAGACAGAGTGCCTAGATACAAAATAAACGAGGACATACAACTAACACAATTTTTGGTGGTAAAAAGAACATATAAAACCTATATAAGCAGACTAGTCACCTGCCATATTATAGCTGCAAAAACAGAACACATATTCAGACCCAACACATGGAAACAATAAGTAGTTGAAGAAGATACATTGCTATATACCCAGAATTGTATAAACACAGTACAAATAATGAGGAATTAATAACAAGTGTTTAAATAAGATATTCAGTAATATTCTCCAAAATAACTACTGAATGAGGAAAGATATTATCTACAATTACAGATTATATAGTGAAGGATAAAACTACATATAAAATCTCCAGGATGGAGATTAAAAAATACTAGGGAAAATTCAAATATAAAATTTTCATTAATAAAAGAGAAAGTAAATACATAAATAATTATTTAACACAAGAAGTTCATAAATAATCACAACAACAAGAAGAGTAAGCAAGAGAAAGGACAGGAAGACAAAAGCTGAAAAATACCAGCATGGAACACACAGAAAAAGAGAATTATTCATTAAATAGAAGAGTAAATTTTCTTCAAGAATTAGTAAAATAGACAACCAATCCAATAGCCTCCAATCTGGCATATTGGATTAATAAAAAATGAGAAACCCCAAAATTACAATTAAGAGAAGCATTAACAATAAGAGAATAGTTGCAAAGGAATTTTTAAGCAATATTATGTGCCACTAAATGCTAACACACTAAGTAATTTTGAGGAATTGGTAACTTGCTGAAGATAATATATATTTTCAAAATACACACAAGAAAAATTAACTTTTAATGTTTATCAAAGAATTACCTCAGAACAAACTAACAAAAAAGCACTACCACTAGATCAAGGCAGTGCCTGAACTAGCTTGCTCAAATTCAAAGTCATATTCCCTGCTGTGTAGAATTTATTGTAGATCACAGAAAATAATACAAAATTAATTTTTTCATGCTAAGATAACTATGTCTTAAGACCTAACACTGGCACTAAACATTTTGTATATACTACAAGCCAATTTTATTTATGAACATGGATGATAAAAATAAAAAATGGAAAAATAAAATTATGAATTCAAATTGTATTAAGAAGTGACCTATCTTGATAATTAATGTTAACCTGAGGAACATAAAAATTATTTCATGTTGTGAAATTTATTAATCACTACATTATATCAATTAAATGAGAATAAGAATAATCACATGATCCTATCATTAGAGGTTCAAAAGACTTTGGTAAAAGCTATCATATATTCATGATTTTAATAAATTATTAGTAAGGTTCAGTGCCTGTAGCTTAGTGTTTACAGTGCTGGCCACAAGCACGGAGGCTGGCAGGTTTGAACCCAGGCCAGGCCAGTTAAACAACAATGACAAGTGCAAAAAAAAATAAAAATAAAAATAGCCAGGTGTTGTGGTGGGTGCCTGTAGTCCCAGCTAGTTGGGAGGCTGAGGCAAGAGAATCACTTAAGACCAAGAGGTTGAGGTTGCTGTGAGATGTGACACCACGGCACTCTACCGAGGGCGACATAGTAAGACTCTGTCTCAAAAAAAATAAATAAATAAAAATAAACAAATAATTGGTTAGAGGTTAATTTCCTAATATCAGACATCACCCTTATAATGTATTAATAACAAATAAATTATTAGGGTAATATCTTTCTTCATTCAATAATTTGGAGAATACTACTGAATATTTTGTTTAAACATTTGTCATAAGTCAATACAAATGAAGCTAAGATACAATATATACTTCCAAAAAGGAGGAATCAAAATCACTGCAATTTGTAGGCATGGCCATTGCAAACATTAAAAAACCTAATAAAACCAACTGACAACTCTACAAGTTCTGTTTGTGTCCCTCCGATTCATACGCTGAATTTGTAATGTGAGGTATTAAGAAGGGGGGTCTTGGGATGTTTTTGGGTCAAGAAAGTGATGCCATTATGATTGGTGCCCTTAAAAGGGACCCCAGAGAATACCCTTACAGGAAAAGAAGGAAATCAGTGGGGAGTCTGCAGCCTGGAAGAGGGCCCTCACCAGAATCTGACCATGCTTCATGCTTCCAGGACTGTAAGAAATAAGTTTCTGTCATGGATAAGCTACCTGGTCTACTGTATTTTGTTACAGCACCTCAAACTGATGAGACTCTTGCTAATGATGAGAATTCATTAAAGTAGTCCGATAGAGGCCAAAATTCCAAAATCACTTTCCACTATACTGGCAGAAAGGAGTTAGAAATACACAATGAAAAATTAAACTCATATTCATAGTAACAAAAGTGGAAAATACAGACAGTGATACTTCAACAAGACAGTATGGAGCCTGCAGCCCAGTGCCTGGCTGAGGGAGGGCCAGGAGCGTGGTGAGGAAGGTCCCCTAACCACAGGGTAAGGCTGCTGTGGTAGGTCCCACCCCAGGCTTCCTGGCCCTGTCCGTGAACTTCAGAACTCTGTCTCATGGCCTCAAAAGCACTGGACCCATGTTCAGAAGGTGCTCTAGGACATCACCTCTGAAGCACGGAGGCTCCCATTCCCCTTCACGAGCATGCCTTTTGTTGCTTCTTGTCCAGAACTTGAGGGGATGTATCTATCTAACCCCACGAGACCACCAGCTACAACTCCTGCCTTGCTCCTACTGAACTGTAACAAGTTCAGGGACAATATTATCCCTGGTAGACTCGATCCTCACCATCATTCCTTGTTCTCCTGACCTCTTCATTTAGATAACTTTCAGTGAAAATTTTATACTTTCTTGAGTATCCCCAGTGTTCACATCATACCCTATGATTTAAGCACTGGAGGATAACAATTGAATAAAAGAAATTAAGTTTAAAAAAATTGGGGAAGATGTTATTGGATATTAAAATTAAATCACTGGTGCCAGGACCTTCCTGATAATATGGACAGTGATTTTCTATTCTTCCCACCTGAAGCCACTGGCCATCTCATCTCAGCCAAGAATTTAAATATGAAGAGAGTTTTAAAAATTATGTTTAGCTTATTTTTTTCCTGGTTATAAAATCAATTCAGACATTGTACATAAGAAGACTGATATTTGGAACCGCTTCTGCTTCAGTCCAGCCTTGGGCCTCCTGCGGCCTCCACAGCAGGGGACTACGCACAGCTTTGGGTGGCAGCTGCCACAGAGCAGCCTCCAGTGAGTTCCTTTCCTCCTGGCAGCTGGGGCTGCAATTAATTTTGTTTTTATGCTTTTATACTATCATATCGACTTCGTGCTCCGTTGACCACAACAATCGGTACGCACATTAGAAACTCTTTAAACACCAATTACATTTTTTTGGCCACTGAAAATAGTCATTTGATAATGTGATTTTACTAATTTGAGATTCTGTTAACTTTATTGAATAATAATGGAATAGACCATACAGTCTAATTGCAGAAATTTCAGAAAATACAAATAAGGAAAAAAAAATTACATTTGCCTTTATTCTAGTCAATAATAAATACTGTGAGAATTATTACATTTTCTCCAGTTTTTTTCTATGAACATAAATGGAAATATAATAGATGAATATAAATGAATATAAATGGATATATAATAGATGTAGAACAGTAATGTAATTATAACAGAAATTCAATCTCTAGCATGGTTTCCCCATTGGCAATAGGTGAAAATATTGCTTTTAGTTAGTACACAATATTTTATCTTTATAACTGTATTTTTCCATTCCTGATTTCATATGATAGATTATTGGACATAGGAATCTTTTTAATTATAGGCTTTAAGCATTTAAAGAGTTTTGGCAAGGTATCACCAAATAGTTTTCAGAAAAGTTGTACTATTTACATTTATACCAGTAGTATATAAGTTTGCTCATTTTTTTCTCACTCTTGACAGTGCAGAGTAGCATCATATAATTTATTACTTTCCAATCTGACAACTGACAACTGTTTTCCGATGACTATTTTAATTACCGTTTCTTTAATCTCTGATGAAGTTGAATAGTTTTAATGCTTATTGAAAATATCTATCAGTTATCTGTTGTTTGTTTCCCATTTCTCCATTGTTATCTTAAGAGGTTTTCATTTTGCTTTAGAAATGCTCTTTACATATGCTTTACTCTATCCATTGCCATATTTTTGCCTGTTTGTTAGTTTTTAAAATATTCTTTTAATAGTTTGATAGTTTTATTTATGATTCTTCCACTGCTTCGATAATTAGAAAGTCACTTCCTAGATAAAAATTAGTTAGTTTTGGGGGTTTTTTGTGTGTGTTTTTTGGCCGGGGCTGGGTTTGAGCCTGCCACCTCCAGCATTTAGGGCCGGTGCCCCACTCCGTTGAGCCACAGGCGCCACCCAAAAAATTAATTATATTTTTGACATGGAATTCCTCTACCTTTTAAAAACTGTTCAAAACTATAGTTCTACCTAGACAAAAGCTCAATTACACTTACAAATAAATAAAAGAAAAACCCAAATTACCCGGCCTTCAAGGAAGCCAAAATCAGAACCAGACAGTAACCCTGACCCACTGTTCTGCCTCTAATGTCTGGGTCATTAAAATCCTGTATCTCGGTGGTTTTCAGACTTGAGTAAGCAGCACAGCCCCCTAGAGGATTTATTGAAACACAGACTGTTGGGCTTCACCCCTGGAATTTCTGATTCAGTAAGTCTGGGGTGGGGCCCAGGGAATCTGCATTCCTGACAAGTCCCAGGTTCTACTGGTCAGGAGCCACATGCTGAGAACCACTGTGACATGAATGCATTCCTACTCTGTATTTCACACTCAGTAAAACCACTTTTGGGACTCAAGCTCTTGCCGTCTGTCAATCTAACAGACCTCGTGATAGGCATAGCTGCTGAGAGCTATTTAGGTCCCATTAGATGATAAAGAACTGAAGAATGGCAGCTTTGAATCCCCACTCTGAAAGTGGCAGGTTGACAAAATACTGAGGGTGGAGGACAATCCTGCTGAGGCCAGATCTGATGTCTGGGGAGATCTGCCCCCTTGAACACAAGGTACCCTTAAAATAAATAAAAAGGAATGTCTTAGTGTTTCTAGGTCCCAGCCCCAGGCAACAAATGCTTCTATATGAATGAATGTAAATTATTTGATTGTAGTTGCTTTTCCCTACCAGTCTTATCAACAGCCAACCTCATGGGACAGGTAATCTCTAGTTTTACACATGAAGAAATTATAGACTTTAATATATACTTGACTAGCTGGGGACTGTATTTTTTTTTTTTCTGTTATAGAATTAACACAAGCTCACTATGGAGATTTTAGAAAATACAGAAATAAATGATCACATGTCATCCTACCACACAGAAAAGTCACTGTCAACGTTTTGACATATTAAATGTTTCCTTCTGGCTTCCAGGCAGAAGTGTGGGTCCTGGGCTGGCGAGGACTGGGTTATTGGGTCAGTGCCTGGTTAGAGATCATGTGTCCAGGACTAAAGCAGATGTGGAAAGCCAGAGGACACATGAGCCTTCTTTATCTCACAGCACACTTGAACCTACAGCTAAACTTCTGTGGCATACTTAAATTATGTTGATTAAAAAAAGAGTACAAAAAAAAAAGGGTAGCACCTATGGCTCAGCGAGTAGGGCACCAACCCCATATACTGGGGCTGCGGGTTCAAACCCGGCCCCGGCCGAACTGCATCAAAAATTAGCCGGGCGCTGTGGCGGGCGCCTGTAGTCCCAGC
>CAUYON010207753.1:0-12242 GCA_963573935.1 Arctocebus calabarensis
TTGTGGTGGGCACCTATAGTCCCAGCTACTTGGGAGGCAGAGGCAAGAGACTCGCTTGAGCCCAGGAATTGGAGGTTGCTGTGAGCTGTGATGCTACAGCACTCTATCCAGGGTGATAGCTTGAGGCTCTGTCTCAAAAAAAAAAAAAAAAAAAAAGCTTTTTAGGCTTGAGGTAACTGGGTCCAAAAGTGAAAACTTTCCCCCCCGGATCTCAGTAGGTTTTGTCAACCCGCCACCCCCAAAATCTGGAGGTGAATGCCTGTTTCCCAGCAGCTTTGCCAGCTTTGAGGTTTATTGTTTTTTACATTTTTGGTGCATGTCATTGGCTGTGGCCCTTAGTCAAGTCTGTTTTCACAGCATGTATCTGGCTGAATACCCATGGGATGATGAGTATGATAAGAACCCCACAATTTGTCTCTCATACAACAGACCAAGCAGCATGAGCTTCCAGAAGGCTGCCAAGGGCCCATGTCTGATGCAGGGGTGACCTACCGAGTGTACCTGCACATGCTGTCCTGCTCTTGTAAAGCCACAGCCAGCAGGACCCTACGCCAGGGAAAAGATGTCTCTCTCTCGGGTGCTGCCTACGATGTGACTGTTTTCTCCAAGAATCGATTTGGCTTTGGCCCGAACCAAACATGGCACATTCCTGCCTACAACCACACAGGTGCCTCCTCTGAGAGGGGAAGGTGACAGGAGGGCCCTTGGGAGCTGAGCACCTACTCTGAGCGTCAGCTAGACCAGGGTAAAATGAGTGAGGCAGAAAAATTAAAGGGGAAACTTAATTTAGGGATGCGTCAAAAATTTATTAGTCAAAATCCATAATGCTATATAATTCAATTTTTTGGAGACAAAGTTTCACTCTGTCACTCAAGCTGGATTGCAGTGGTGTCATCATATCTCACAGCAACCTCAAGCTTCTGAGAGCAAATGATCCTCTTACCTCAGCCTCTCAAGTAGATGGAACTACAGGTGTGCACCACCATGCCTGACTAGTTTAAAAAAAAATTCTTTTTGTAGAGATAGGGTCTTGCTGTCTTGCCCAGGCTGGTCTTGAACTCCTTGCCTCAAGTGATCCTCTTACGTTGGCCTCCCAGAGTGCTAGGATTACAGGTATGAGTCACCATGCCTAGCCACATAATGCAATATTTATAAACGATTCTAACCAACAACTATTGCCCAAGCTGGCCACATGTTTTTGTAACTAAAGTTTTATTGGGAGCAGAGCCAGGATCAGGGTGAGATGAGCAAAGCAGTGTTCTGCAAGTACAGGGTGGAGGTGAACCTGACTTTATTTTATTGATCTAAAATTCACATAGCAAAATTAACCATTTGAAAGTGAGCAATTCGGCTCAGCGCCTGTGGCTCAACGGGCTAAGGCGCCAGCCATGTACACCTGAGCTGGTGGGTTCAAATCCAGCCTGGGCCCGCCAAACAACAATGGTGGCTGCAACCCCAAAGATGGCTGGGCGTTGTGGCGGGCACCTATAGTCTCAGCTACTTGGGAGGCTGAGGCAAGAGACTCGCTTGAGCCCAGGAATTGGAGGTTGCTGTGAGCTGTGATGTCACAGCACTCTATCCAGGGTGACAGTTTGAGGCTCTGTCTCCAAAAAAAAAAAAGAAAGTGAGCAATTCAATGACATTTAGTACACTCACAAGGCTGTACAATCATCAGCTCTATCTAGTTCCAGAAAATTCCATGCCCCCCAAAGGAAACCCTGTCCCCATTAGTGGTCACTCCTTGTTTCCCCTCCCTCCCTCCCTCCCTTCCTTATTCCCCCTCCTTCCCCCAGCCCCAGGCAGGCACTAATCTGCTTCCTGTCTCTGTGGATTTGCCTCTTTTGGACATTTCTCTTTTGAGACAGTCTCCCTTTGTCACCCTTGGTAGAGGGCTGTGGTGTCCTAGCTCACTGCAACCTCAAACTTTTGGGTTCAAGCGATCCTCGTGCCTCAGCCTCCCAAGTAGCTGACATGACAGGTGTCCTCCCCAACACCTGGCTATTTTTAAAGACGGGGTCTCACTCTAATTCAGGCTGGTCTTGAACTCCTGAGCTCAGGCAATCTACCTGCTTTGGCCTCCCAGAGTGCTAGGATTGTAAGTGTGAGCCACCGTGCCTGGCCTTGGACGTTTCCATAAATGGTATACTGTGTGGCCTTTGTGACTGGCTCCTTCACTCAGTAGCAAGTTTTCCAGGTCCATCCACCTCGTAGCAAGTGTCAGTGCTTCGATCCTTTTTATGGCTGAGTAGCGTTCCATTGCATGGGTACACCACATTTTGTCCATTCATCAATTGATGGACGTTTGGATGTTTCAGCCTTTTGAATGTTGTAAATAGTACTCACCAGATATTTGTGTATTCATTTTGATTTGTAATTAAATATGAATTACATCACATTACATTAACATATTGGTTGATCTTGATGACTAGGCTTTTTGGCGCCTTCTTAAATTTTATGCCTGAGTATCCTGCAACCCTGTGAGGGTGGGGCTGTCACAATGATGTCCACTTTAGAGATGAGACAACCAAGATTCAGACAGGTGAAGCCACATACCCAAGTATCCAGTCCCTGTGATTGGGGCCACAGTCTTGCCGAGTGGCCTCAGGCTGCTGACTTTCTGTGAGCCTGTTTCTGCATCTGTAAAATGGGGTGATTATGGTCCCATATTACAATGTAATGGCATCTGTAAAACACTTGGCACTGGCCTGGTACATACAGCCAGTGCTCAGTAAATAGTACTTGCTGGCAGGGTAAGGTGGCTCACACCTCACAGCTGCACTCCCAGAATTTTGGGAGGCTGAGGCAGGAGGCTCTTTTGACTCCAGGAGTTCAAAACTAGCCTGGCAACATAGCAAGACCCTATCTCTTAAAAAAATTTAAATTAGCCAGGTGTGGAGGCACATACTGGTAGTCCCAGCTACTTAGAAAACTGAGCTACTTGGGAGTCCAGGAGTTGGAGTCCACAGTGAACTGTGATCAGGCCACTGCTCTCCAGCATGGGCAACAGAGCAAGACCCTGTGTCCAAAAAAATAAAAATAAAACCTAAATGGCAGTTTCTGTGCTCAGACTTGGAAATAGTACCCACCCCTCTGAGACTGGTGCAGGAATCCTTAGTGTAGAGAGTAGGAGAGATTTGCCCAGGGACTGAGTGGATGTGTGCCTGTGTCTCTGAGTTTGGCACTAGATCACCAGTGGGGTCCAGTCAGGCCAGGGAGGCTCCGTCTGCATCACACTCTCCACCAAGTGAGGCAAGCAGTGGGTGTCCAGGCATCTGCTACAGCAGGAACCGCCCACCAGGATGGAGGTGGGAGGGATGGCAGCACAGGGAGCTCTGATGGTGGATGTCTTGCCAGGGAGCACATGGCCAAGTTGGAGGAGGACTCAGCTCATTCAAACACACTTTGTGCTCAGCCCCAAGCAGCCCCCAGTGTGGGGACAGGGCCAGACACAATGTCCCCATCCCTGTGGGGTTAGAGTTAGACAAGGAGCAGGCTTAGAAGAGTGAAGGCAACTGTTTTGATGTGATTCTCTCATTCTCCTTCCAGAGTTAGTGGCTCTGAATATCACAGTTGGAGCCAATGGGACTACCATGCATTGGCCAGCCTGGGGTCAGCGAATGACATATTGCATTGAGTGGCAGCCCCAGGGCCAGGATGGGAGCCTCACCACCTGCACCTTGACTACCCCCCAGGCCCAGGATCCAGCTGGAAGGGATGGTAATGTTGGTTATCCTGTCTCTGCCTCTGCTGGCTGGCTCGAACCTACAGGGATTATACATACGGGATGTCAAAAGCACAGAGATGCATTGCCATTTACCCAAGGTCACACAGAGGTGGGCACAGACTGAGACTTGGACCTTCTCACCCATGTGGATTTGCAGCCTTCTGCACTTAGCCCTGGGCAGATCGCACCCCGGTAGGTAGTGAATCTCAAGTTCCCAAGGTGTCTGTTAAATATTTGCTTGCACCATGGAAGGTGGAAGCAAGTGAGATGCTGGTGACAAATTAATGAGGCCTCTGGAGGGTAAGGGGGACTGTGTGGCCCAGGCAGTCTCTTGCTCTCTCACTTCCTGCTCTGGGCCTGGCCAAAGCCCCAGCTCAGACTGTTTCTTAAAGAGTTTCCAGACTGGGAAGACCGAGCAGACACAGATGCCCTGGCCCCACAGAGTGAGGGCTGGGTTGGAGGGGGACAGGGACAGGTTGGGGGAGTTGACTAGAGAAAGGACTTTGGAGGAGTGGACATTGGTGCAAGGGCTTTTAAGCATGAATAGGAGTATTCTAGGAGTTCCTGGCCAATGGCACAGCCAATACAAAGGTGCAGAGGTAGGAATGCAGTCTATTTAGTGACCTGGTCCCTGGTTTTCCTTCCAGCAACCCACAGCTGGAGCCGAGAATCTGGGGCAATGGGGCAGGAAGAGTGTTACCAGATCATGATCTTTGCCTCTGCACACCCAGATAAGGCCACTTCGTGGTCCACGGTCCTGTCCACTTACTACTTTGGGGGCAATGGTGAGTGGCCCAAACCTGCAGGTTTATCTCCCTAGAGAGAAGTGACTCCAAAGACACCTTGAGCAGCATCACCCCATTTTATAGATAAAAAAACCCGAGGGTCAGAGTAGTGAAGTGATGGCAACTGAGACATGGAGCTGGGATTTGAACCCAAACCCACTTAACTCTGTGGCCAATTTTGGCCCTGTCTCTGGATGGTGCTGGACTGGGCATTCAGGGAGTGCTCAACCATTCTCTTGGTATTGACTGTGGTGCTGGTGCTGGTTGTAGTCTCAAAGGCCGGGACCCCACATCACATCTCAGTGAAGAATTACAGCCTGGACTCCGTGTCTGTGGACTGGACACCATCCCTGCTGAGCGCCTGTCCCGGCATCCTGAAGGAGTACGTTGTTCGCTGGCGAGATGAAGACAGCAACCAGGTGTGGGGTATGTGAGGCAGTGCAGGCCCAGGCAGGGGGGGAAGCGGTCTTGGCTCGAGGTCTACCTTGCTGTGTCACCCTGGGTACTTCACTGCCCCCTCTCTGGGCCTCAGTTTTCTCACCCTTAAAACAAGAGAATTGGACTCAAGCAAGTCAGAGTCTTGCTCCGTCTCCCAGGCTGGAGTACAGTGGTATAATCATAGTTTACTACCCCTTGAACTCCTGGGCTCAAGGGACCCTCCTGCCTCAGCCTCCTGAGCATCTGGGACTATAAGTGCGCACCACAATACCTGGCTAATTTATTTATTTATTTAATTTTTTTTTACCTGTTTTATTTTTTTACCTTTTATTTTATTTATTTTTATTTATTTTTATTTATTTTTAAACCTGGCTAATTTTTTTTAATGCTTCAAAAACATTTTTTATTTTATTTTTCCAGTGGTAAGACAGAATTTATTTACAGAAAAGAATACAGAAAACACTAAAGCTCCTGGTAGAGAGAGAGAACTCAAGTGGGGAGAGAGAAGCTCTCTCCGTTCTCTCCTGATCTTTCCCCATCTCCTCCTTTAGGTTTTTAGTCTCGGGGTATATTACCTGGCTAATTTTTATAAATTTTGGTAGCGATGAGTCTTGCTATATTGCCTAGGCTGATCTCAAACTCCTGGCCTCAAGTGATTCTCTCACCTAGGACTCCCAAAGTGCTGTGATTACAGGCATGGGTCACTGCAGCCTGGGCTCAAGTGTCTTGCTCACCCCTTGCAGACTCCCAGAGAGGGGTGGTTGGGCACCAGCTAAGTGTTCACAATGTCCCCGGTGCATCTACGGTGACCCCTCACGTGTATCAGCAGCTCAACTCCCATCAAGCAGGGATGACTATCCTGTTCCCATTCTACAGATGGGGAAACTGAGGCCCATAGAAGGGATCCACATGCCCAATGATCCAACAAACCTGGATTTAACCCCAGTCAGACATCCCTTTCCACCCTTTAGGAGGGAAGGAAATGAGAAGGTACGAGGCAGGTTTCCTTTCCCTCCCTACATTTTCCCTGAGACTGGAGGCTCCTGGTGGCTTCATACATTGAGGGCCCCCATCCTTCCTGAGAGATAACACAGCTTTGCAGATAAAGTCTCACCCATCCTCCTCCCACAGCAATCCATGCTCCCACCATCATCCAGCACTGGGCCCAGCATGAGGGTATTGGGGTATCAAAGACATACTTGCTGCCATAATCCAGCCACCCCCACTTTGTTTGGAGGGGGAAACTGAGGTCAAGTGGGGGTCAATGACTTGTTTAGGGGGCACAACTGGAGGCAGCCCATTTGCTGAAAATCAACTTGTCAAAAACCAAATTGCTGTGGATCAGGCTTGTGGAAGGACCATTTGGCCAGATTCACCCATTTCCTCAAAATTTCTTCAGAGGAGGAATCCTCTTGAATATATTCAAAGAATATGGATTTGGAGTTCTAGGAATATTTTCTTCTTGATGACAGCCAGGAATGATATTCTCCTCTTAAGGATTGTTATGAAGATTTTTGTTTGTCGGATTTGTTCAACAAACACTGATTGAGATGCGACTGTGTGTTAGAGGCACTCGGAGATGAAGCAGATATAGCTAGCCCTAACCTTAACTCTAAAGACCCCAAAGAAGTGAGGGGGGGAACCGAGTGTGTTTCTGGGGGTAAAGGTGAATCAGGCCACCGGTGCAAATGTGGGACTGGGCTGGTACCTTTAGGGAGCACTGAAGAAGCAGATGTGGCTGGAGGGAAGTAAAGAGGTCCCAGGACCCGTGGCTGCTTCCCCCTTACAGAGCAGCTGGTGAAGCCTACAGAGACCCGAGTCACGCTCCATGGCCTGCGGGTTGGCACAGCCTACACAGTCCAGGTGCGAGCAGACACAGCGTGGCTCAGCGGTGCCTGGAGCCAGCCCCAGCGCTTCAGCATCGGTGAGTGGAGGGGGCAGGGCCCAGTTATTTACCCACTGTGCACTGAACCCAGCTTCCCATCACGATCTGGGCAGCCCTGCCCTCACTCACATTCCTCCCCTTGCTCCCTATCACCCATAGGGGAAAATTCCAGCCCAATCTGCTCCCACGTCCTTCACCTCCTCTTCCTTAAGTTTCTGTTCATGACAATTTCCCCACACTCCAGGGCCCTTGCCCATGTAGGCTCCCCTTGCCTGGAATGTTTGTTTTCCCCATCATCAAACTCCCTATTCATGCCTCAAAACCCAGCTCAAAAAAACCCTCCTCCGGGAAGTTTTCCCTTCCTTCTTCTGGCCATGCCCCCATCTACCACTGCTACTCCTACCTTGTCTGACATCCTGGGGTTGGGGGCAACCGGATCAAGCTCTGCCTTCCCCAGTCACAGGGGAGGCTCTTGGGGAGGAAGAGGGAGAGGGGACTGTTATTAAGTGGACGAATAAATAAGTGTCTTTCTCATTGAAAGGATAAGAAGGACACAGGCTCTGTTGTCCTGGGGTGCATGGTTGTGAGAGATTCAGAGACCAAAGGATTCCTGTTCATGCCACGGTGTACTTTAAGTCCCAAGAGAAGCAACGGGATCCAAGAGAACTAATGAGTCAGACTTGGTGTGGGGCAGGCAGTTCTGGGTCCAGAGGGCTGCCACATGGGGTGCCTAGTACAGGTGCCTAGGTTACAGCATCCTGAGCACTTACTGTGTGGCAGACCTTTATCAAGTGCTCAGGACTGTGACTGAGCAGGTGGGTTCCATGGTCCTCACTTCCCAGATAAGGAAACTGAGGCATCAAGTTTCTGGAGGGTCCAGCCCTCTCAGTTCCCTTCCTGAACAAGAAGCAGGAAGTGTCCCTCCTCCAACTCAAGCTCTCCTACCTCCAGAAGTCCAGGTGTCTGATTTGTCCATCCTTCTTGCATCTCTGGGGAGTTTCGTGAGCATCCTCATCCTGGGCATCCTTGGCTACTTTGCCCTTAACAGGTAACTCACACTTTCTCCCCTGAGATGATCCATAATGATGACAGCAATAACTCCTTTCATCAAGTAGGTATCTGGTTGTGCCAACTTTACAGATGAGAAAACTGAGGCCCACATAGTCAGAAATTGGTCCAGGGCACTTAGCAGTGCGGGTGGAGGTGGGATTTGAATCTAAATCTGTAGAACTCCTCCTCTACTTCCCTGCTACAATCCATATCTTCACAGTCTTTAAAACCTAATGGAGATGGAAAAAGTTAAGTCAGAACAACTGAAAAGTAAAAACAGACAGAAGCACTGCTCCTCTGACTGGCCCCCCTTCCTCCCCAGGGCTGCCCAGAGCCTATGCCCACTTTTGCCCACACCCTGTGCCAGCTCTGCCATTGAGCTCCCCAGCAGCCAGGGGAAGCAGGTAAGTATTCTCTTTTTAATTCCAGGTCCTATTTTTTGTGTGCAAAGTCTGGGCAACTCTTTCCCATTTACAGACAGGCAAGCAGAGGCCCAGAGAGGAACCTCCTGTACAGGTCACTTCCTAGCAGCAGAAACAAAACTCAAATTGGCTTCAACAAAAAAAGAACCAGATGGAAAAAATCCCAAGGAGCGAGGCATCAGACATGGCTGAAACCAGGAACTAGGAACTATCTCTCTGTGCTACTGTCTTCCCTGCAGGATTCTGTCTTAGGCAGGCTCAGGTTTCCCCTGCTGGAAGGAGGTTGTCCATTATCCCCACTAAACTGGAGCATAATTCTAAGGGCCATTACTGATTGGCTCAGCTTGAGTCACATGCCCTTCCTTGAGTCTATAGTTGGAACCAGGAGGCTATAAATTCTAAGTTCCCTTATTGCCTGGGTTAAGGTCACATGCTCAGCTAGAACTGGGGTGGGGCTTTTGCACTGCCCAATCATACCACTCAGTAGAAAAGAAGCAATTTTTTCTATAGAAAAATGGGGTGCTTTTCCAAGGAAGAGCTGAATGTGGGTCATTGGAGCAAAGTCTACCCTCAATTTCATGTCAGCATTATAGAGAAGTTAGCCAGCAAAGGCTTGGTCCATTCCATCCTTGTGTGGATGGGAAACAGAGCACTGCCCACAGCCTTGGCCTCACCTTCTCTCTCTAGACTTGGCAGTGGATCAACCCCGCCGAATTCCAGGAAGATGTGTCCCTACAAGAGGCCCTGGTGGTGGAGATGTCCTGTGACAAAGGCAAGGGGACTGAGCCTCTCAAGGAGAAGACAAAGCTGCCCTGGGGTGCTCCTGAGCTGGCTCTGGATACAGGGCTGTCCTTGGAGGATGGAGACAGGTGCAAGGATACCCTGAGGCCATTGTCCTGGAGCCCAGAGAGCAGGACAGTCAGGGGAATAACCTTGCCCAGGCAGCTAGACTCTTGCTGTTCTGGGGAGACCTAACATAGAGAGCCAGGTTTGGGATATTTGGTGCACCTGGAGGCCTAAGGGAGAAACAGGAACATCCACTTCATCTTAAGAACAGGCAGACTGACTATTGCAATCATGATGACTGGTTATTAAGTGCCTATGCATACCCAGCCCAGCCCATCCAGACATTCACTTGATGCCACCACCACCTCCCCCACCCAAATCCTCACAACTGCCCCCGCAAGGTATTGTGGCTGGTCCCTTTCATAGATGTGGCCACTGAAGCTGAAAGTGGGTGAATGACTCTTCTGGGGCCACACAGCACGGGCAGGAGTCAAATTTGGACCTGAGTGACTCAGGAGACCTCCTTCCTCAGACTCTAGCCCCCCTCCCTCCTACCCTGACCTACTCTGTCCAGCACCTATTGCTACATATCTCATGGTGGGAACCTAGAAACCACTGTGAAATAGAAGCTACTGCCCATGACAGAGCCTCCCATTGGCCCATTCTTTTGTAGAATAGATTGGGTGATAGGGGGCAAATCTCAGATTGATCCCAGAGCCCTGAACTGGGCATCCTGTCCCAGGAGCAGTGGACAGTGGTCTGGATGCAGGGCTCCCTGCAGCACTGGGGGGTCTTGAGCCTTAGAAGATCCAAGTGTGAGGGGCAAGAGGGGCTCTAAACACCCTGGTGAAAGTGAAGATCCCTCCCCAGCCTCAGTCTGCCCTCCACACTCTGTAAAATATGAGTGATGATAATGCTGAACTCAAAGAGCTGTTCAAAGTCATAATAAATGAGCCTCCTCTTGGGTATATCTTTCCTCTTATTAAGGTTTGAATGACCTGCTCAAAATCCCCACATAGGAGCCTGAAAATTCATTCATTCATTCATTCATTCATTCATTCCACACACAGTTATTAATCTCTCCCTTTGGGCACCCCACAAGGGACACCCAGTCTGTGGCGGCAGAGCTGAATCAGTGCTCGGAATTCTGCAAAGTCAGGACTAATCAGCGAGATGCATGGCCTGGCGGAAGTTGGGCATCTGGGTCCCCTCTAACAGAAGCCTTGGTTCACTCCTAGCTCCACGCCCAGAGCCCTGCAGCAGAACCCTTGACTTCCATACACACCCTCTTCCTGTCCACACCGCCATACTTCCCTGCATCCTACCTTGGCAGCCTCAGTTCCCCACAAAAACCTGGGAGAAGGAAAGGGGGGAAACCTTAAAATTCCGCCTGTGATAGACAGATGGGCTCAGATTCCCCCTATGGCCACCAGGTGGCAGCAGAGGTGCGTGTCTCCCAGGCGTGGCTCTCCTGGCCGCCTCCCATCTCCCTCTATTTAGCCTTTGCTAAATAGATTTTTCTGGTTTGGGATGGAGGAGGGGAATTAAAACCCAGAACCCTATAATCCTAGCACTTGGAAAGCGTAGGCGGGTGGATTGCCTGAGCTCAAGAGTTCAAGACCAGCCTGAGCCACAGCCAGACCTCGTTTCTAAAAATAGCTGGGCATTATGGTGAGCGCCTGTAGCACCAGCCACCAGGGAGGCTAAGGCAAGAGGATCGCTTGAGCCCAAGAGTTTGAGGCTGCTGTGAGCTATGATACCATGACACTCTACCGAGGGCAACAAAGTGAGACTCTGTCTCAAAAAACAAACAAACATGGCTCGGTAGCTGTGACTCAAGCGGCTAAGGCGCCAGCCATATATACCTGAGCTGGCGGGTTCGAATCCAGCCCTGGCCCACCAAACAACAATGACGGCTGCAACCAAAAAATAGCCAGGCGTTGTGGTGAGTACCTGTAGTCCCAGCTACTTGGGAGGTGGAAGCAGGAGAATAGCTTGAACCCAGTAGTTGGAGGTTGCTGTGAGCTGTGATGCCACAGCACTCTACCCAGGATGACAGCTTGAGGCTTTGTCTCAAAATCAAACAACAACAAAACCCAGAACCACTGAATTTTGTGACAAAAAGGGATTAGCCTGTGGGGAAGAGAGTTCTGGCAGCCAATAGGGCCTGGAGGCAAAATACCCAGGCCCTGCCCCTTTGGGGGCCTCATTTCCCCATGGAGCCCTGGGAATTTTGTTTTGTTTTTTACTTTTGTAGAGATAGGGGTCTCACTATGTTGCCCAAGTCTGTCATGAACTCCTAGCTCAAACGATCCTCCCACCTCAGCCTCCCAAAGTGCTCGTATTACAGGTGTGAGCCACAGTGACCGGCCTTGTCCTCCTCATTCTTTAGGGAAGGCGCTAAGAAGGAGGCTGTGTGGGGATAGGACCAAGTAGATCGAAAGAAAGGGATGCTGGGCCAGCGGCCTCAGCACAGTGACCCCACCCCCAGGAACTCCAGGCAGCTCAGTGCCCCCTTACACACCATCCTGATCCTAGGCTCACATTTGGTGGCCCCTGGAGTTGGCTTCAAACTCATCCTCCAGACACAGCCTTTGGGGCCAAGAGTAGGCGACAGGCCATGTTTATTGAACGCTGGCTGGAACTTTTGCTGGAGTGTATGGGGAAAATGGACACTTGGCTTCCACTGGGGGAAGCTGAGGTTGGGAGCCTCTTTTTCACCCTGGGGAAACCTGCCTACAAGAGCAGTCTCCACAAAGGAGAGCAGCACAGAGAGATGGGGTAGCAACCCTGGATCCAGCCATGCCTGAAACCCAAAACTTTTTCCCATCAGGTTTCCTATTTTTTGTTGAAGCTGCTTTGAGTCTTCATTCTGCTGCTAGGAAGGTTCTTTCTGAGCCTCATCTTGCCTGTCTATAAAAAAGAAAGGCCGGCTCGGCGCCTGTGGCTCAACAGGCTAAGGCGCCAGCCACATACACCTGAGCTGGCGGGTTTGAATCCAGCCCGGGTCTGCCAAACAACAATGACGGCTGCAACCAAAAAATGGCCGGGTGTTGTGGCGGGCGCCTGTAGTCCCAGCTACTTGGGAGGCGGAGGCAAGAGACTCGCTGGAGCCCAGGAATTGGAGGTTGCTGTGAGCTGTGATGCCACAG
>CAUYON010207759.1:0-37940 GCA_963573935.1 Arctocebus calabarensis
AGCATCACTGCTCACAGCAACCTCCAATTCCTGGGCTCAAGCGAGTCTCCTGCCTCCATCTCCCAAGTAGCTGGGACCACAGGCGCCCGCCACAATGCCTGGCCGTTTTTTGGTTGCAGCCGTCATTGTTGTTTGGCAGGCCTGGCCTGGACTCGAACCTGCCAGCTTAGGTGTACATGACTGGTGCCTTAGCCTGTTGAGCCACAGGCTCAACACCCACATAATTTTTTCTTTTCTTTTTTTTTTTTTGAGGCAGAGCTTCAAGCTGTCACCCCGGATAGAGTGCTGTAGCATCACAACTCACAGCAACCTCCAATTCCTGGGCTCAAGTGAGTCTCTTGCCTCCGCCTCCCAAGTAGCTAGGACTACAAGCGCCCGCCACAACGCCCGGCCATTTTTTGGTTGCAGCCATCATTGTTGTTTGGCGGGCCCAGGCTGGATTCGAACCCACCAGCTCTTACTATGTCACCCTCAGTAGAGTGCCATGGCATCACTGCTCACAGCAACTTCCAACTACTGGACTTAAGGGATTCTCTTGCCTCAGTCTCCCAAGTAGCTGGGACTACAGGCACCCACCACAATGCCCAGCTATTTTTTTTTTTTTTTGGTTATAGTTGTCATTGTTGTTTGGCAGGCCCAGGCTGGATTCGAACCTGCCAGCTCTAGTTTATGTGGCTGGCACCCTAGCCGTTGAGCTACAGGTGCTGAGCCCCACCACCAGAGTTTTGTAAATAAAAGTTTTATTGGCTCATGTTTGCGGTTGCTTTCCTGCTGCAATGGCAGAGCTGAGTAGCTGCTACAGAGAGCATCTGGGCTGCAATGCTGAAGATATTCACTGTTTGGCTCTTTCCAGATAAAGTCTGGTACCCCGGTGTAGATTCTGATTGCCTAGGTTTGGGCTCCTGGTTCTGTGGTTTCCTTGCTCTGTGCTCATGTCCCTCCCTTGCAAAATGACCGTGGTCTTAAGGGATGAGAGTCAGATGCAACAATGCATTCAAGCCCTTGGCACAGGCCTGGTTGTAATGTGAGTCTGCCACCCCAAGGGGATGTGAGCACTGAGGCAGACAGGCAGGTCTCTAAGATGGAGGAAGTGTTCCTCTAACCTAGTGAGCCAGGTTATGTGCTCTTCTCCCTTTGAATGTGGGATGAGACCTGTGACTTGGATGCAATATCACCTCCATGCTTAGGTTATGTGACAAAGATGAAGGTGCTTGAATCAGCTGGCTTTGAGTTAATCCTGGGTGAGTTAGACCTAATCAGTGGGTCCTGCAAGGATGGGACACTTTCTGAAAGAAGAGACTCTCCCATTTGCCACTTTCTGAAAGAAGAGATTCTCCCACTTGCCCAAACAATTTGAACCTGACAAATGTTTGTTCAACCTGCACTGCTGTAGGAGCAAACTGCCCTGCTGTTAAGAAAGCCCTTAGGCAGGCAGCCTTTAGGACCCTGCAGCATCCCAGACAACACTAGTCAGAAAATGGAGACTCTGGTCTTACATCCTACACCCACAAAAAACTGAGTTCTGCTAAAAGCCAGTGAGTGTGGAGGACTCTGAGCCTGACATGATAGGCCCCAGGAGACACTCCTCTCTTACAACTTCACGAGAGACCTTGAGCTTGAGTACTTTGGTGCCTGTCCCACAAATTCTAAAAGATAACAGTGTTATTTAAGCAGCAAAACTGGTGGTAATTTGCTACACAGAGTAAAAAAACAAATGCAAGCACCTTCAAGAGCAAGGATGCTTCTTATTCGTCTGTCCAAGAGCCAGCATAGCATAGACTGAATAAATGTTTGTTTAGATTCAAATTCTCATACCAGGTATCTGGACTTTTGGGCACTATGCTTTTTTTTTTTTTTGAGACAGAGCCTCAAGCTGTCACCCTGGATAGAGTGCCGTAGCATAACAGCTCACAGCAACCTCCAATTCCTGGGCTCAAGTGAGTCTCTTGCCTCCACCTCCCAAGTAGCTGGGACTACAGGCGCCCACCACAATGCCCGGCCATTTTTTTGGTTGCAGCCGTCATTGTTGTTTGGCGGGCCCAGGCTGGATTCGAACCCACCAGCTCAGGTGTACGTGGCTGGCGCCTTAGCCCACTGAGCCACAGGTGCCGAGCCTGGGCACTATGCTTTCAACAACTCTGATGCCACCCAACTGTCCACATCTCAGGATGGAATTTGGATCTCCATCTTACGGAAAAAAGAAACAAGATTAAAGAGGCTGCTAAGTAAAAGCACCAAGCACCAAGTTTGATCAAGTGCTGACTATGTGGTAGAAACTGCCTCAATTAAGTTACATGCCTTTAATCCTTTAACTCTCACCACCACCTGGTGAAGCAGATGTAGTTAGCAGCCTCATTTGGCAAATGAGGAAACTGAGGCTCAGTGGGAATAATTACTTGCCCAAAATCAAGAGTGGAAGAGCTGAGGTTCTAGGTTTTAATACAAGCTGTCCAGAGCTAGAACCCAAGGTCAGCCTGTTCAGCTACTGCTCTCATCATCGAATGCACTGCCCTCATGAACAAGCAGCACTAACCTGGTGGTTCCTGCTCTCTGAGAGTCCACCCTTTCCTCACTAGATTCTGTGGGAGAGTCAGACGCAGAGTTAGGCATCATGTTAATGAAAATGCAAACTGTGACAAGTTCTAGCAGGATAGCAGGAGGGTACAATAAAGGGCCCTGACCTGGGGTGGAAGGTTAAGGAAGGCTCCCCAGAGAAAGCACCTGGAGATGAACAGAAAAGTGACTTGTGAAGTTCATCTGCCAAGTTCACCTGGCAAAAGTACACTGCAGGCAGAGAGAAGCATGTGCCTTTGCAACCTCTGGCAGCTGAGAGCTTGATGCCTTACTCAGAGGTTCAGGAGATTTGTACTTTACCCTGGAAAAATGGGGAGCCTTGGAAGGTTTGGAGCAAGGAGACCCATTTAACAGATTCACGGGGCTGTGGTTCCCAACAGGTGCAATTCTGCCCCAGTGACAGTTTTGGTTGTCCCAACTTGGGGATGCTCCTGGTGGACAGAGTGGAGGCTCAGCACCCTGCAGTGCCCAGAACGGCCTCAACCCAGAGAATGATCCAGCCCCGATGTTCACACTGCAGGGGGGCTAGACCCTGGCTTATACGGAGAAGGAATAGAAGCCCAATCATTGAGGAGGTGGGCGGAAGCTGAAGAGATAGGACTTCATGGGAGGCAAAGCCGTGAATCCCAACCCCAGCTGCCCCATTGTGATTTTGGGTTACATTTGTTTCTCGTTCCATGCCTCAGTTACTCCACTTGTAAAATGGGCATACTAGCTCCTATCTCCCGGCGTTATTAAGGAGATTGCACGAGGTAGTCCGTGTCAAGTGCTTAAAGCAGCGCCTCTGTATCCGTGCCCATCAGCATCGCTGCTGCCATGGTTACTTATTTCCAGTTATTAAGAGAAAGTGCTGGCGGCAGGTACCTCACCTTCGCGGCCTCCCTGGAACTTCACGCGGATAGTCTTGTCGATGTACTTTGACAAGTCCAAAATGCTCTCTTTCTTTTTCTTTTCTTTGTCCTGTGGGAAAAGCAGAGCGCGTGAGACGGGGAGCGGCGGCCTGACCCCACACCGCCGGCTCCCAGTCCTGCCGCGCGCTCACCGCCATCTTGCTTGACCGCGTCACTCTGCGCAGGTCCTATTCCCCGACCTTTGACCCACTCCCGGCGCATGTGCGGCGCTTGCGCGGTTCGGTGTCCCGGGGTGTTGCTGGGAAACATCTGCCGACCGCTGCGGCGGGGACCGGCCGACATGGCGGCGGCGGCTGCGGCGGCGCTGGCGCGGCTCGCGGCGGCCTTTCTGCTTCTCGCAGCCCAGGTGAGCGCTCCGCCGGCCGCGCCGGTCCTGCAGCCTGAGGGTTCCCAAGCCTTCGGCCCCCGTGTCCAGCGTAGGATCCTGCCCGTCAGGCTAGGGGGCCGGCCTCGGGGATCCACGGTCCCAGTACACAGCCGTGACCTTGCGGGTTTGTCCCCAGTTCCTCTTCCTTCCCTGCCTCGGAAACCCTTACCCGCTGCAGCGCCACTTTCTTCCTACCGGGTCTTAAGTTTGTGGACCCCTTCCTCCCTGAGTTCTGCTTGTTCGTTTTGGGTCTCCAACCGCCGCTGGGGACGCCCCTCTTTGGCTCTGTGGCCTTGGGTAGGTGACTGTCCATTCCTCTCCGAGTTTTCCTTTCCCCTTAAAGGAGTGGCGCGGAACTAGCCAGCCCGCGCTCCTGGGATTGCCGTAAGGGTCCAGGAGGTATCCCGCCCGTCCTTGGGTGCCAGGCAGTGTCGAGGAGCGGCCGAGAGCTCACCCCAGGAGCAGGGTGGATTCCCCACTGGATTTTACTCTGTGACCTTGGGTGAGGGAGTTCCTTGTTTTGAGCGTCAGTTGCTCATCTGCAGAATAAGAGCTAAGAGTGTGGTCTGGATTCAGGAGGTGATGCACAGAGTATTGAGGTTGAGGACCAACACGCGCTCAGTATGTTAATTATGTGTCATGTAATATCGAGGATGTCGGGTTCCAGTGGGAGATAGTCCATGAGACAGCCAACCTGTACAGACATAAGTGCATCTTTTATTTCCAAATCTTCCCTCTCTTCTGAGTTCCTTAGATCAGGAAATGATGTCCTTAGCAGCCCTACAAATGTGTCCCCTTAACCTTGACTTCTCCCTGTAGTTCTGACTATCACAGAAGCTCTCCAATCCCATTGTGGTCTCTCTGCTTGTGGCTGCTTTTGTCCCCAACATCCCCAGTCCATTCTCAGCACAGCAGGACTGACCCTTTTCAAAGTGTGTCAGAGCTTGTTGAATCCAAATGAATCCTGTGTGACCTTGGCTGCTTGGGAAGCTGCCCCCCCAAGCCCCCATTTCTGGTTTCCTGGGACACATGGTTCATTGCAGGCGCTTTGCTCTGTGAAATGCCCTTTGTTAAGACAGTTTCTCTGCCAAGATAGTTCCTCTCCCCAGCCCCTTCACCCTACTGCCTCCTTTGGTGTAGGGGCCTCCCTGTTTACTCATCATCAGTGAGCACTCTAAGGGCAGGGAGTCTGAGCTGTCCAGACATTATGAAGTTATGAAAGTGGGGAAGAGGCAGAAGGAGGACTATTAAGAACCCCATGGAGGGGGGGTGTCTCAGTTTGCCTAGAATGCTCTTCAGAAGCACCGAGGCCTAGGGGTGTTCTGAAGGATGGATAGAAATTTGCCAGGGCAGGCAGAAGAGGAAGGGTGTTAGAGGCAACTTGTGTAGCCAGAGCTGGGGCTGGGAGGTGTAAGAGCTGGCCATCCTGGGGGGGATGAGTGTGGCTGGCATGGAGGGTGGCATGATGCTGGAGCAGGGAGGAGTTTATTCTCAAGAAAGATGTCAGGTGGGCCTTGGAGGTTTCCCCCTCAGAGCTGGAGGGCACAGGCAGGGGACAATGAGAGTGGCTCCAGGTAAAGGATGTGCAGTAGTCCTGTGGCCCCCTGGGCAGGGACAGGGTAGGCAGGTCCAAACCAGGTTGTAGAAGGCTTATGGTATTGGAGTGCTTGGACTTTACCCTGGGCAGGCTAAGGAGTTCAGACGTTATCCTGAGGGACTTGAGAAGAGCAGGTACACCTGCCCTTCCCAGAGCCTTGGTGGTAAACAACCATGCCCCTCAGTGGTGTGGTTCATGGAGGTGGAAGTTTGAGTCTATGCACCCAAGAGTGAGACTTGCGTTTCTCTGGGCAGAAGACTGCTTGGTGACAATCCTGAGCTCACTTGCTACCATTTTATAATCCTGGGGGAGGGATCTAACCTCCCTAGGGACATGCACCTCCCTCAGTTACTACCCTTGATAAAGGTCCTGTGGAGCTGTCACTTGGCAGATCTGAATGAATGTTAGTGCCCCTACTTTAGCTCTTACCTTTCATTCTGTTGTCTTCTTAGAAAGAAGACTGTTCTCCAGCCTGGGCTCCTGTGTTTGTTTTAAAATCCATTGACATTGAATGCTTTTTTGTGGTAATTCTTTCTTTCTTTCTTCTTTTTTTTTTTTTTTTGAGACGGGTCTCAATATTTGGGTGCTATGGCATCACTGCTCACAGCAACCTCAAACTCTTGGGCTTAAGCGATTCTTTTGCCTCAGCCTCTCAAGTAGCTGAGACTACAGGCGCCTGCCACACTGCCCAGCTATTTTTTTGTTGTTGTTGTAGTAGTTGTCACTGTTGTTTGGCAGGCCCAGGCTGGGTTTGAACCTGCTAGTCTTGGTATATGTGGCTGGCACCCTAGCTGCTGAGCTGTAAGCGCTGAGCCTTTTGTGATAATTCTGAAGCATAGTTTCCCTAGAAGTTTCTAAATTTGCTTTGTAATTGAGAAGCATCTGGTCTATATTTGTGGGTGGTTCCAGGGTAGATGACTGGGTGCAGGGCCTATCCATAGCAGTCCTCCGGCTGTCCTGATCCTCCAAATATCAGTGGACCCTAATAGAAATTAGAGCCCTTTAGAACTGTATTGAATTGAAGAATTTCTCCTAATTCCTTTACCTCAGCTGGTGAGGAAACTATTCAAAGTTAGACTGTGCTTATCTGGCCTTTGATAAAGGCACAGACTGATTTTTGAGCAGAAAACCAGTTTTGCAAATCATGGGAAGGAAAATCCATGAAATGTACTTTTATGCTCTTAAGTGACTTTATTTTTTTGTACAGACAGAGTCTCACTTTATCACCCTTGGTAGAGTGCCGTGGCGTCACACAGCTCACAGCAACCTCCAACTCCTGGACTTAATTCTCTTGCCTCAGCCTCCCGATTAGCTGGGACTACAGGTGCCCACCACAACACCCAGCTATTTTTCTTTTTTTTTTTTTTTGAGACAAGCCTCAAGCTGTCACCCTGGATAGAGTGCGGTGGCTTCACAGCTCACAGCAACCTCCAACTCCTGGGCTCAAGCGAGTCTCCTGCCTCTGCCTCCCAAGTAGCTGGGACTACATGCGCCCACCACAACGCCTGGCCATTTTTTGGTTGCAGCCGTCATTTTTGTTTTGGGGGCCCAGGCTGGATTCGAACCTGCCAGCTCAGGTGTATGTGGCTGGCGCCTTAGCCCGCTGAGCCACAGACACCGAGCCACCCGGCTATTTTTCTGTTTTGCAGTTTGGCCGAGGCTAGGTTTGAACCCGCCACCTTTGGTATATGGGGCTGGCGCCCTACTCAATGAGCCACAGGCGCCGCCCTTCAGTGACTTTTTAAAAGAGAAGTTTTATCAGTTCCTATTTTACACAAAAGACACTTTTCAATAAAAACCCTGATCCTGTAGAGGGGGGCCTGTTAAGTGTTTTCTGGGAAGGGACAGGCAGTAAATACTTTCAGCTTTATGGGTCTCTGTTAATGTTATTGAGCTCCAGAGCTGGAGACCCCTCACTCAGGACCATTTTTGTAAAACTTTATCTACAGATGGAGGTGATGGGCCAGTTTGGTCTCTTGGTCTCTCGATCTCTTCGGTCTCTTGGCTTTGCTGTAACCCATAAGCTCCCTCCTGGACAGGTGCTGGGGGCTTTGGACATTGGATGGCCATGTTAGAAGGGGTGCTCTTTGGGCCCAGCACCAGACTGAGGGGTACTCTTAGGGGTGGGCAGTCTGGAAGAAGTGGTTTCAATTTTTGCTTTGAGTAGGGGAAGGAAATGGTTTTAGCCACTGGTTTGAGACCCTGGTTGACCTCAAGCCCCTCCTGCCCTTGCCTCTCAAGAGCACTGGTGATAGGTGGCGCCTGTGATTCAGTGGGTAGGGCGCCGGCCCCATATACCAAGGGTGGCAGGTTCAAACCCAACCCCGGCCAAACTGCAACAAATAAATAGCCAGGTGTTGTGGCAGGTGCCTGTAGTCCCAGTTACTAAGGAGGGCTGAGGCAGGAGAATTGCCTAAGCCCAAGGAGTTGGAGGTTGCTGTGAGCTGTGACGCACGGCTCTCTACCAAGGGTTAATAAGTGAAACTCTGTCTCAGAAAAAAAAAATAATAATAACAATAAAGATAAATAAATAAATAAAAATTTAAAAAGAGCACTAGTGACATGGGCTCCATTCACAAGGCTCTGGGGCTTGGTGCCCTGTGAACCCGTTTCCCTCAGCATACCTTGCACCTGGGTAGGAAGGGATGGTTGTTGTCTGATTAGACAGTGGGGCCCAGGACCTGGTCCCCACTTGAGATAATGCAGCCAGCAGAGCCCCAGAGTGGGTGCTGGGTGGCCAAGGGCACAGGGCTGGGGCTTGTCATGCCAGGTGATATGTATAGGTCCTGATGTTTTACCCCTAGGCTGTGGGGATGGGGCACCCTGGGCTCTCACCTGACCCTGGGCCAAGTCACGGCTGCCTTCCCCAGCCCCTGACTTGGCAAAGCCACAGCTGCATGCAGGACCAGCTGTTGTGGTATGGACTCTACAATGTTGGCCTTGACAACTAGATGCTGGTTAGTGTCTGTTCCCACCACATATGTGTCCTCAGGACTGTAACATGTTCATTTCCCTGGCAGGGACACAGGGGGAGTGGGAGGCTATGGTTCTGTCTCTGCCCCAGTAAGTTTATAGGCCAGCAGTAGGAGTGACAGGCCATAGGAGCCTGAAGTATGCAGATAGATGCTGGGGCTAGAGGGCCCAGGGCATGTGGGTAGATGGCAGCTGGGCGGGATAGGCCTCGTCCCTGTACTAGGTTTCTCCCCCAAGACTACTACTCCCTCTGCAGGCCTGGGGTATGCAGTGTGGCAGAGGCACCAAGACCTGGGCCCCCACCCTGTGAGACCCACTGGTGACAGGTGTCCCTGAGATGGTGCCTTCTCCCTCCTTCTGCAAAGGTGGGTCCCGCAGAGAGCAGGTGTGGGGACAGTTGTGTGTGTCCTGCTGGTGTTAGCCTGACCTGTTGTGAAACTTCAGCCCACTTGGAGGAGGTGCAGCTCCTGGACCTGAATGCCCTGTGGAGGTCCAGCCCACTTAGGACCTGAATGCCCTGTGGTCTCTTCTGCCCATACACTAATTACTATGCTTCAGAGTGGAGCTGAGGGGTGCTGACCTGGCATCCCCCTGGCTAGTGCCCTGTTGGATTGGTCATGTGGGGCCCTGATGTCCCCTGGGGCACCAACAGTCAATTTTCACATGGGCCTGTGATTTAAGGGCCATCCCCAAATCTGCTAGGGCTCTAGAAGCTTGTTCGGGCCTCTTTTGTTGCCCCATGGTCTAGGCCATGGTTCCTTGGCTGCATATGATTACTCAGGCCTGAGGACAGATCTGCTGGCTTGCTCTGCACCTCCTCCAGGGTTCCTTCCCGGCTGTCCCCATCCGCCTTAGGAGGCCCACAGGGTGGTACAATCCCAGTTTATTGATGCAGAAACTCTGGAGCCACAGAGACCTGATACTGCCTGTGGTTACGAGCCCTGGTCCTCTGGGGAAGGCACACTCGTCTGTGTTCTTGCCATATGATGTGTGCAGTCATACTCTTATTGTCCTGTAGAAGGGAAGGAACATCCCAGACCACTTTGTGAGCATGGCCATCCATCCTGTGTCTCTACAACCTTGGTGAAGTGGGCTCTGACTGCCGCTTTGTCACTACAGGTGGCCTGTGAGTATGGCATGGTGCACGTGATCTCTGAGTATGGGGGCCCCAAAGGCAGAGACTACTGCATCCAGTACAACCCTCAGTGGGCTCACCTGCCGCACGACCTCAGCAAAGCGGTGAGTGTCTCTGGCTCTGCCTCCGCTCAGAGCTCTCTAGGACTCACTTTGCAGGAGCTGGCTGGAGGAGGAAGGACTTCAGTTAGGAAACAGGTGTGATCTCATCAGAGAAAAGAGGCAGTCCCCAGTTTAGTGGCCACTTGCCACTGGCACTGCTGAGGTCTGGGTGTTGTCAGAAGGACCCCAGTCCTGCAGCTTCAGATTTTCTGGTCCTAAACGAAAGCTGTCCAGAGTGGGGACTGGACAGGAGCCCTCTAGAGATGCTGCTGAGCCCCCATATGTCAGGCAAGGGTTTCTGCTGCTCTGTGCTGGGATTCGTGTGGAGTGAGCCAAGACTGGGGGGTCCTAGGAAAAGCCACAGCAGAGGACAGCTGGGGTCCTGGAGATGAGGACACCTCTCTCCCCACTTCCCTCTGGGGCATGAGCCCTGGGGAAACTCTGGCTAGGGGAGCAAGTCTTACCTCAGAGGCTGCTGCTCCCTCTCTGACCTCACCTTCCCTTATCCCATACTGAGGCCCAAGGCCTGTCCCTCCCTCCTGTCTGCCCTGTGTAATGTGCATGCACGTGAACTCCTTTGAGCGCCTGTGTGCCCACGTGTGTCTGTGTGGGATGGTGCAGATATATGAGACTGTGTTAATGCACCTGCATGTTTGTATATGTCAGTGTGAGAGCATGCATGTGTGTGTACAAGTGTGCCTGTTATATACCTGTCTGTTATGTGTGCTGGGAGTGCACATACATGCACAGGGGCTGTGCATGATCGTGTGTGTGCCTGTGTACATGCATGTGCTTGTCTGTTATGTGTGCTGTGTATGTTCATGTCCTTCTAGCTAGGGTGGGAACTGGGGCCTTGATTTCTCCACTCAAGGACCTATCCCTAGCAGAAGGTGGGGACCTCCTTGGTCTTGCTGAATGAACTGTGACACCGCCACAGTTGGTTGTCTCAGATACTTGGAAGACAGCTCTGAGTCTGGTGAGGACTTTGTGAAGCTTGGGACACAGTGGGTTCCCTGTTAGTGCATGTTGTGTGGGTCTCGAAAGAGAAGAAAGCAGAGGGGCAGACATATCCCAAGCCCAACTGTGCTGTGCCTGACCCTGCTTCCCCAGCTGGAGTGGGAAGGGCAGCAACTGGGCAGGTTCTGAGCTGTGGCAGGTTGTAGGCCCAGAATGTGGGGCCCCAGGCTTGGGGTGGCAGACCTGGCCCTGACCTGGCTTATTCCCAGGGGACCTGTAGCCTTTTGGCCTATGACTGGACAGACATGTTGAGCACCTTCTCAGGCTGCCAGAGCTTCCTGCTGAAGGATCACTTGGCAGATGGGGAGAGCCTAGGTTGTTGTCTCAGACACTGATCCTTGGGCCATTAGTGCCCTCCTCAGTGGCCCTGGAGAGCCCGCCAAGGCCCTCTCAGATGAGCCTCCACAGTGTCCTATAGGTGGGAAGCAGTTAGGAGAAACCCCATCAAGCCCCCCTTCAGCCCCCCTCCATCCCTGAGGCTTGCTGTTATGGGTAGGGCTGAGGCCACATGAGAAGTTGGGGCAGCATCAGGGGGCAGCTGTTGAAGTGCTTTGGGTCATGGAGGAGCTGTGTGTGGCCTGGTCAGTTTTCCCTGACAGTACAGCTCCAGGAGACTTCACCGCACTCCAGCTCTTCTAGAAGTCATGCCTCCCCCCACCCCCCACCCCCAGTCTCTCCTGCAGCTGCGCAACTGGACAGCATCCCTACTCTGCTCTCCTGCTGACCTGCCCACCAATGGCTTCAGCAACCAGATCCCACTGGTGGCCCGGGGGAACTGCACCTTCTACGAGAAAGTGCGGCTGGCCCAGGGCAGCGGGGCACGCGGGCTGCTTGTTGTCAGCAAGGAGAAGCTGGTATGGCTGCCCCTGTGTACCGTGGGTCCTGCTCCACCTTTCCAAGACTGGGTGAGGGGCTGCTCTCTGGTGTCCGGCTGGGGCAGGCCTTCCATGGGATGGAGCCTGGCAAAGCTGGCTGTGACACTGGAGCAGATTTGGGTGGGATGGGCAGGCAGTGGGCAGTGGGCCCAAAGTTCATAGCTAGGGTTACTGGCTGGGGCCATGGACTCTCAGATGTGATGTTAGAGGAGGCCTATCCTGGAGGGCAGCTGGAGACCCCACTCTTCAGCAGGGCCTCGGGGCAGGCTTGAAGTGACTCTGAGGAGTAGGTGACATGGACCCCAAGCTGGCCTTTCCCCTAGGGCTCTGGCACCCTGGCCCATGGAGCTGGCCAAGCCCAGGCCTGACAGGGGGACTCACATCTGTGTGGTGGCCAGGTGGCCTGAAGCACAGCCTCAATTCTCCTGCAAAGTGGGACTCTGGTTGAAAGCCAGGGCCTTACCATGTTGGGTTGGGCAGGTGCATGGCCTCCCCTGAAGTGCAGTTGGGGTAGGAAGTGGTAGGGCTTGGGAATTCCCTTGTAGTCCTGCCTGTGGCTGTTCTGGCCCCTGCTGATGCCCTGGCTTGGGCCTGGGTGTCCTGGGGGGCCTGGCATAGGGGCAGGAGGGCTCAATGGCAGAGCAGGCCTAGGAGAGCAGTTGCCTTCTCCACCTGCATGGCTGCCAGCATGATCAGGAGAGAAGCTGGACTCAAAATATCTTCGTGGGTGGGCACTGGATGGCAGCAAGACTGGGCCATGCCTGGGATCCTCAGGTCCTCTATGGGGTGAATATCATAGGATATGTCTGAGTGGCCAGTGATCTACAAGCCAGGGGAAGAGGCTAATGCTTCTTTTTAAGATTGGGGCCCTTTCATTAAATGATTTATGATTTTGAACCAGTGTGCTGTGAGAAGATCTTAGGTGTGCCTTGAAAATTTTAAAGATAATTATTTAAATTATATTTGAAAGAAATTGACAAAGCACAATAAGTGTTTTCTAGCTTTTTGATCAACATAATTTAAGTGTGCTGTGGAAGTTTATAGTTCATTTGTGTTGTGAGATAAAAAAGGTTAAAAAACACTGGTCTAGGGGCAGCATCTGTGGCTCAACGGAGTAGGGCGCCAGCCCCATATGCCGGAGGGCGTGGGTTCAAACCCAGCCCTGGCCAAAAACTGCAAAAAAAAAAAAAAACCACTGGTCTACATGCCCTGCAGTTCTCCTAGGGGGCTGGAGGATGTCAGGTATGGTGGTGGGATATGTGGGCTCAGCTTGCCTGTACCCAAACTCTGAGCACCATTTCCCAGAAAGGAGGCAGATGGGGACAGGGGCTTGGAGCCCCATCCACTGCCTGTGAGCAATTCAGCCCACTCTGCTGTTCTGAGTTGACTGTCCTTCACTCCCTCTTGGGCCAGGTCCCCCCAGGGGGCAATAAGACGCAGTATGACGAGATTGGAATTCCTGTTGCCCTGCTCAGCTACAAAGACATGCTGGACATCTTCAGGGTAGGCTCTACCACCCTTTCAGCCCTTGATTCCCAAGACAGGGTGAGAAGGGTCTTTGGGACGGTTGCTGGGTGGTCTTTGCCCAAGTCAGCACAATCAGGAGCAGCTGGTGAGAGTATGGCCTGTACAGGACAGAGTCCCTAGTTCCCAGCCCCATGACTCCTGCTCTTGCCTCTGCATGGGACCCTGACATGTAGCCTTGGTGTTTCTTGAGGCAGCGTTTTGGCCAAGTGGTGAGGGGAGCACTGTATGCCCCTAATGAGCCGGACTACAACATGGTCGTTATCTTCATCATGGCTGTGGGCACTGTCGCCATTGGGGGCCACTGGGCTGGGAGCCGGGATGTGAAGAAGTAAGTGCTGTATGCTTTGTGTGCACTTGTGGGGGGTGAGTGGGCAGCTCTGACTCTGGGACCAGGGCAGCTGGAGAGTATAAGGGGCCCAGCAGAGATCCTGACCACGGTCCAGGGCTGGTGGCACTCAGTGTTTGCCATAAAGGTGGAGTGGGGAGCTGGGGTTGGGAGGATGTTCCACATTTTTCCCATTGGAAACAATCATCAAAGCTTCACCCCTTGGTGGTTTGGGGAACCCATCTCTGAGTTCCTTCCCTGGAGTCCTTTGACCTCTTCATCCTTGAGAGGTCCTTGGAGCAGGACCTGGCTCTGGATGCCCCCATCATGGGGCACATGGGACACATGGTAGGATTGGAATGATTTGACCAAGGTGGTGAGTGGCAATGTGGCGGTTGCTCTGGTAATGTCCTGACATGCCTGCCCTGTGTTTGGGACCTTGATAAAGACACAGGATAACGTCATTCCTGCAGAGCCTGAGGGTCACACTAGCCTCCGGCCTGGCCAGTTGACCCCCTGCTGAGCTGTCCCTGTGGATGGGGGCCTTGGTGCCCTCAGCAGTGTGATTTCTTCCTCTGCCCTGGAGACATTTGGGGAGTGGTTCTATGCACTTCCGTCCCTTCCTGGGTCCCCTCCTTGTCCTGGGTTTCTGTCCTGTCCCCTGGAACTATGCCCACCCAGGCACCCGCTGACTCTGTGGTGTACCCAAGAAGGTACATGAAGCATAAGCGAGATGATGGGCTCGAGAAACAGGAGGACGAGGCGGTAGATGTGACACCGGTCATGACCTGCGTGTTCGTGGTCATGTGCTGCTCCATGCTGGTGCTGCTCTACTACTTCTATGACCAGCTCGGTGGGTCCCGCAAGAGGCTGGCAGTGGGTGGATAAAGTGGGAGTTGGGGCAGGAGGCAGCTGGGGACTCTCGCCTCACAGCAACATTCCCACAGTCTATGCCGTCATCGGGATCTTCTGTCTGGCCTCCTCCACGGGCCTGTACAACTGCC
The DNA here is from genome assembly GCA_963573935.1 of Arctocebus calabarensis. Classification (NCBI taxonomy): domain Eukaryota; kingdom Metazoa; phylum Chordata; class Mammalia; order Primates; family Lorisidae; genus Arctocebus; species Arctocebus calabarensis. Next base: position 14,407 of record CAUYON010207759.1, read on the forward strand.
TGGCGCCCTTCGTCCGGAGGCTGCCATTCTGCAAGTGCAGGTGAGCCCCTGGCCCAGTCCCTGCCCTCCTGGCACCAGCCTCTCCACCACTAAAGCTCCCAGCCTGCCTGGGTTCACCGCCTTTCCTCACATCTTGCTTGATGAAGTTGTTAAATGGAGTGGAGCCCCCCAACCCCTCTGTGGGTCTAGATGCAGTAGAGGATATGCGAGATGCCCTGTTTGGATGAGGGGCCCAACCCAGCTGGGCTCTGAGGGGTGTCTGGGCCAGCCCCACCCAAGGTACCCCAGCTGGCTACATGGGCCAGAAGATTCCCTGCAGCCCAGGTGCTTGGTTTGACTCACAGGGTAAATGGGCAACTAGAGTTTGGGAAGCCGGGCTTGTCCTATATGAATGGCGAGGTGGGTACCTGAGTAGGCAGGACCTGGGAGAGGAGATGCCATGAGGATGGGGGGCTCAGTGGGTATAGCCAGCCCAAGAGTCCAGCGCCTGTCCAGCACAGGGCTCTGTTCTGTCACGTGGGGGATGTTGAGTCTCATGGAAGAGAGTGAGGTCGTCGGGTGGCTCTGGAGGCCAAGGAGGACTCAAAAAAGTAGTGGTGGGGTGAGGGGTGGTGGTGGTCAGCTCTCTGACCTGCAGCCCCCTCCCTGTTCTCCAGGGTTCCAGACAACAGCCTGCCCTACTTTCACAAGCGCCCCCAGGTCCGCATGCTGCTCCTGGCACTTTTCTGCGTCACTGTCAGTGTGGTATGGGGCATCTTCCGTAATGAGGACCAGTAAGTGTAGGCCCTTGCTGGGCCCACCACTCCCTCCCATGCCTGTCCTCAGATGCTCTGGGAAGCCCTGACTCTCCCGCCCTCCTGGAGGCCACTCAGGGCTGCCTGGAGCGAGATGAAGCGTTCTCTGCCTGCCACCTGTGTCCGGTTTCATCTGGGTTTGTCTGAGTGCCATGTGGGCCTCGGTAAGAATCTGGACAGGAGAGGCTGTAAAACCTTTTGACCTGTGCCCCATCCTCCATGCCTGGGTGGGATCCTGATCCTGAGCAGGGCTGGACAACACTGTGCAGAGCCACTGTCCCCATCCTGTCCACACTACAGGCTGAGAGGACTGGGGCCTGGGCTCTGATGACACTGGTCCTCCCTGTCCTGCCTGCTCATGGCCATTGAGGGTGAGGGGCAGGCGCTGCTCCCCCCATGTGTCACAGGCTTGTGGTTGTCTCTGCTAGCCTTCCCTGTGAGGCAAAGCTCCTGGCACTGTGGCTGTGGAGGACAGAGTTGGCCTATCCCTGCTCAGCTCTGCTGCTATCGCTGACACCATCTGGCGCCTTCTCCAAGTCTTACTTAGGCAGCCAAATGCTCTTGGCTTCAGCTCCAATCGGAGCCACAGCAGACTTGACTGGCAGAAGGGAAACGTGAAAATATTTTGAGTCCTTTGTACACAAAGAGAAAATGAATTCTTTCAGTTAAATCCAAGCCAGGAAACTCAAGGCGTTGCATTAAATTAGAGCAGGCCACAGTTTCCCGCCGCATCTGGGTGCCTGCAGTGCACAACCAACTGAAATTGGCTTTGGAAACCTCTTTGTTCTTTGCCACTGTGCTGCCCGGGAGATATTTTTATACCATTTTCAAACGAAGCATTTAGTGCTTTGAGACTTGGAGGAACCTCAGAGGTGATTTGCCCAGTAAGTGGCAACAGAGCCCATACCCAGGTTGCCGGGGCTGGTGGGAAGGGGGATGGCAGACCAGTGTGAGCGAGGAGAGCTCATGAAGCTTGAGGAAGGCTGTGGGCTACAACCTCTTAAGAAGCATTTTCATGTTTTGGCCTCTGGGCACCTGGCGGCACAGGGCCCACCTAGAGATTCTGTGTGACAGCCTTCTGAGTGCAGGTGTCATTTGAACAGGTAGCTTGGACCAAATGGATGCCCAGTCCCTCCGGCACGTATACCTCCCTGCTCTACCCAGTCTGTGCTCTGTGATCTCATTGTGAAACCACTGCTGTCCCGGTCCCATTTTCTGCCCCTTGGTATAGAGTCTCAGCAGCCTGGCTCTGTTCTAGCATCTTGAGGACCCTTCCCTACCTTCCTCAGTTTCGTCCTCTGGCTAGGGTGGGATGATAGCTTGGACAACTTGGTAGCTAAGATAGCCCAGAAACAAGGGACCCTGAGGATTATGACTGGTTGCTGGAGGATGAGACCAATGTGGAGAGTCCTCGGTCATCGGGGGAGCCCTTACTCCAGTGGTGACACAGCTTTGTCTTCCAGGTGGGCCTGGGTCCTCCAGGATGCCCTGGGCATTGCCTTCTGCCTCTACATGCTGAGAACCATACGCCTCCCCACATTCAAGGTGAGGGGCTTCCCATGTCCTGGCCTGGGCAGGTGGTATTTGCAAGTCTATCCTTCTACTCAGCTCCCTTGGGATGGCCCACTGAGCCAGAAGTAGGGGCAGGACTCAGGTTCAGGTCCAGAATCTCCTGGTTTGGCCTGGGTGGGTTGTTGAAGGGCATCATTTCTAGTGATGGCACTTAAAATTAGGATGAAGTGACAGGAAGAATAGCTTGACCACGGGCTGTACTGTGCAGCTCAGTGGAGCTTGGATTAGTGACTGGGGTGTCCTTAAAACCTGTAGCCTCACCAGGTGTGGTGTCTCATGCACTCTGAGATGCCAAGGCAAGTGGATTGCTTGAGCTCAGGAGTTCAAGACCAACCTGAGCAAGACCCCATCTCTACTAAAGTAGAGAAAACTAGCCAAGTTTGTGACAGGTGCCTGTAGTCCCAGCTAATACTTAGAGAGGCTGAGGCAGGAGGATTACCTAAACCTAAAAGTTTGAGGTTGCTGTGAGTGATGATGATGCCATGGTACTCAACTCAGGGTGACAGATTGAGACTGTCTAAAATAAATAAATAAATAAATAAAAACCAAACAAACAAAACCCCCCTGCAGCCTCTCCATGGAGTCCCTCCCTTACTGTTGTTTGGTTCTTGAACTGTGACCTGAAGTTGCTTCCAAAGCACGTTCCCTCTTGCCCCAGTGACTGAGCGAGCTTTGCATATAGACTGTCTTATAAAGGTCCCTCTAACCCAAGAAATGCCTTTTTTTTTTTTTGAGACAGTCTCACTTTGTCACCCTCAGTAGAGTGTTGTAGCATCACAGCTCATAGCAACCTCAAACTGTTGGGCTCAAGCAATTCTCTTACCTCAACCTCCCAGGTAGCTTGGACTATAGGCACCTGCCGCAGTGCTCAGCCAGCTATTTTTAGAGACCAGGTCTCATTGTGGCTCAGGCTGGTCTCGAACTCGTGAGCTCTGCCTTGGCCTCCCAGAGTGCTAGGATTACAGGCATGAGCCACCAAGAAATGCCTTTTAAGGAGAAACAAAAGAAAAGTGAGGGAGGAGATGGGAACGTGTCTTAGGCAGGGGCCTGGGGTTGGCATAGGGGTGTATCCCTAAAAGGGGCATGCCTTGAGTATGGAGGTGTGTCCTAGGTGTTGCATTGGAGGTGTGCCCCCAGCAGAGTTGTGTCCTGGGTGGGACATGGAGTGGTGTCCTGGATGGGTGAATGTCAGGGGGAAATCCCTGGTGGGCACTACCCCCTTAGGCCTTCTGCTTCCCCAGGCCTGCACGCTGCTGCTCCTGGTGCTCTTCCTCTATGACATCTTTTTCGTGTTCATCACACCTTTCCTGACCAAGGTAGGTGCCTTGCCACCCTGCCCTGCCCATGTGTCCCCGCCCCTTCCCTTTCCTTTTGCCCTCTTCCCGCCCTCAAATCTGTTTTATGCAGAGTGGTAACAGCATCATGGTGGAGGTGGCCACTGGGCCCTCAGACTCGGCTACCCATGAGAAGGTACGTCCTCTGGCCGGCTGCATGAGGTGGGAAGTTCCTTAGCTTGACTTGTCCTGAGGAGGCATCTCCTTTCTCTGCAGTTGCCAATGGTCCTGAAGGTGCCTAGACTGAACTCCTCACCACTGGCCTTGTGTGACCGGCCCTTTTCCCTGCTGGGCTTTGGAGACATTTTAGTGCCAGGTATCAAGGCTGGTGGTGCAAAGGGGTCAATGCTCCAGATGGGCCCCAGTGAGTACTGAACCAGCCTTCCTGTGGGACAGGGCCTACTTGAACCTGAGCCTTGGCCTCTGGCTGGCCAGATCTACCTTTGGGAGTGATGGCTAGGGTAGAGGTGAAGCCCAGAGCTCAGGACTGGCTGGGGTGGATGGCAGGGGCTGCTGTCTTTGTGGGGGGTGGGGGGCACTGGTGGGTTTCTCAGGATTGGGTAGCCCAAGGAGTTAAGGACAGCCTCCTCACTGGCCATCCTGGTCATGGCTGCACCATGCCTGTGGGGATTCCTTGCTGCAGGAAGCAGAGAGAGTGTGCTTGCCAGTTTTTGCCCCTCAGGATCACTGAGGTTTGTGCCCACTTACTTACTGCTTTAGTTAATCACTGAGAGTATTGGAGTGGCACTGCCACAGCTTCACTTAAGCTGGTGGTGTGGCCTTCTGTGAAATGACAGTGACAGCATGTGCCTGGTAGATGTTCAGAGGCAGCCTGTTTTTTCCCAGAAACACCCTCTGTGAAGCTGTGGGAACAGACTAGGTGCCTTAGGCAACTTGGGTAAGTCTCTGCCCTCCTTCCTCAGGGTTGCTTGTAGCCTACTGCCACAGGTTTGATATCCAGGTGCAGTCTTCCCGGGTGTACTTCGTGGCCTGCACCATCGGTACGTAAGGCATACATACCCGTGGGGCCAGGCTGTGCCCAAGGGCTGTCAGTTCCAGCTGCACCCCCCACATACCACACTCAACCTCTGTCATAGCCTAACCCTAACCCTAGCTCTAGCCCTAGCCCTGACCCTGACCCTTGCCCTAAGCCTAACTCCTATACCCCACACTCAGCCTGTCTCCTACCCTACCCCTAACTAACCTTAGTCATTACCTTGAGCCTGACCCTAGCCCTAACCCTAACCATTCCAGAAGCTGGGCTTTCTGGTGGTGCCAGCCTGTGCTGGCATTGACACCCTTTTTCTTACTTTCCATGGCTTTTGTTCTTTTCCCTTTCTTTTTCTGCTTTTCTTTTTGTCTTCCTCTTCTTTGTCTTGTCTTCCACTCATTTCTTTTGTTACCCAAACCGTTTGCACAAAACTGTCATTTTCTGTGAAGCCAGTTTGATTGCTGCCGCCCCAGCTGGCTCTCAAGGAGAAATGGTCACTCTCTTGTGCTCTCTGAGCAGGCGTATGTACACACACATACACACGTGCCTGCCTTCCTCTGCAGGAGAGCCAGGACTGTGGGTGCACATGGCAACCCCACCACTCCTTCTGGTGCATCTCAAGCCTTTACCGTCTGCCCCTCGCTCCTCTGTTCCTACACCTGCTCACACACCCCTTGGTTTTTCCCTTGCCCTATTTTACAAACCTCAGTCTTCCCTTGTGGTTTCACAGTCTTTATTTAGCTTTAAACATGTAAGTGCAGAGATTTTCCTCTCTGCTGAGCCACACTTTGTCAAATTGCTAAGATTCTTTTTTTTTTATTTTTTAAGAGACAGACTCTCACTTTATCGCCCTTGGTAGAATGCTGTAGTGTCACAACTCACAGCAACCTCCAACTCCTGGGCTTAGGCGATCCTCTTGCCTCCACCTCCCAAGTAGCTGGGACTACAGGTGCCCGCCACAACACCCGGCCATTTTTTTTTTTTTTGGTTGCAGCCGTCATTGTTGTTTGGCGGGCCCGGGCTGGATTCGAACCTGCCAGCTCAGGTGTACGTGACTGGCACCTTAGCCTGTTGAGCCACAGGCGCCGAACCTTCTTATGATTCTTATAACTGAAACCATTTAGATCTATAGATTACAAACCAAAATTGATCAATAGCCCAGGCCCAGTGGTTCATACCTATATTCCTCGTACTCTGACTCTGGGAAGCCAAGCTGGGAGGATTGCTTCAGGCCAGGAGGTCAAGACCAGCCTGAGCAGGAGGAAGACCCTGTCTCTACAAAAAATAGAAAAATTAGCTGGGCATTGTGGTGGGTGCCGGTAGTCTCAGTTACTTGGAAGGCTAAGAGAAGAGGATTGCTCAAGTCCAAGAGTTTGAGGTTGCTGTGAACTGTGACGACACTCACTGCACTCCAGCCTGGGTCACAGAGTGTGACTCTACCTCAAACATAAAGTAAATAAATATAAATAAGTAATAAAAGGGAATATTCCCTATATAATTAATCAGAAATGTGAGATATTAGCTAAAATAGACAAGTGTTAAAACATAGTTGCTGGGCCTAGTGCCTATATCACAGTGGTTATGGCGCCAGCCACAGACACTGAGGGTGGCGGGTTTGAACCCGGCCTGGGCCAGCTAAACAACTGCAACAAAAAAACAGCCGGGCGTTGTGGTGGGTGCCTGTGGTCCCAGCCTCTTGGGAGGCTGAAGCAAGAGAATCACTTAAGCCCAAGAGTTTGAGGTTGCTCTGAGCTGTGATGCAAGGGCACTCCACCAAGGGTGACATAGTGAGACTCTGTCTCAAACAAAAACAAAAACATTGTTGCTGGAGACAGCATCTCTTTTTTCTCTTTTTCCAGGAGAAAGTTTTCTACTAGAAAATTTGTTTTCTTATAAGTTTTATTTTTAAATACAGTAAAATATCCATAGCTGAGTCATCTCCCTACATTGACCACCTCCTTAAGTTGACCTAATTCTCATAGATCAGACGTGGGCCATATATATATATCTGTGCAGCAGGCCTCATTCTTATGTTGACCATGTTGCTACCTTCCCCCGGGTGTTCAACTTACAGAGGTTCTGCTGTAATTTCAAACTGACATTTGTAAGATTAGTATGAAGAACCCTTATGTGTCCTGCTCTCAGATTTATTGACTTGTTAGCATGTCATCACATTTCCTTTATTATATTCTTACTCTCTTTTTATGTGTATATACAGTTGGCCCTCTGCATCCACAGAGTCAACCAACCATGGATCAAAAGTAATTTAGAAAAAAAATTTGAATCTGAACTGTATGTGTACTAAGCATTTACAGATCTCTTGTCAGTATTTCCTAAACAACACAGTCTAACCACTATTTACACAGCATTGGCTTCGTATTAGGTCGTACAGATAACTTAGTGGTGACTTACAGTGTACAGGGGGATGTGTACAGGTTGTGTCAAAACACTGCCACTTTTTATCAGGGACTTGAGCGTCTGTGGAATTTGATACACAAGGGGGGTCCTGGAACAATGGTTGTGTGCACATTGGTGTATGTGTGCACACATGCATGTAAATTGCACATAAATAGTAGCATTTTTCTGGACCGAATAGCTTGTAGACACTGTGCCCCTGTCTCATAAATGCTTCACTGGGTGTTTCCTTTTATGTGACCAGGAACAAGGACATCCTTTCATGTGACCACAGTTCAGTTGTCAGAGGTTCCTAATTATGTAGCTGTGCTACCTTAATAGTATTTTCTTAATTAAAGATACATTTAAAAAAACCCAGATCCTTGGCCACAACTCCTAGCTCCTTCTCTGACTACTTCTGAGATTCTAGACTTTTCCTACAACTACTGGGTACTGACCTGGAGCCCGCCTTCTTCCCGTCTTCTCCCACCATACTCTATCTTTGGCCCTTTTGTCACCTCAGGGAACCCTGACCCCTCTCACCTGCTGAGGTGGAGGTGGAGTAGGTGTGTGTCCCGGGGGGTGCCGGAAGGATCCATGTACCTGTGGGGACACATATCCCACGGACGACCTCTCCCGTCTTCCTGTCTCCCTCTGTCCTCCACTGTCCCCCATTTCCTCCTTCCCCAGCTCAGGGTATTCCTGTGGCCTCAGCTACCTGAGGTAACATCCCTCTCTCCCCTCAGCCTATGGCATCGGCCTCCTGGTGACGTTTATGGCCCTGGCCCTTATGCAGCGAGGCCAGCCTGCCCTCCTCTACCTGGTGCCTTGCACACTGGTGACGAGCTTCGCTGTGGCGCTCTGGCGCCGGGAGTTGGGCATGTTCTGGACGGGCAGCGGTTTTGCGGTGAATACCAGTTTGCTATGACTGCAAGAAATAATAGCCTAATAAGCCCTAACTAGAGATAAAGTTGAGTAAGACCTCCTAGTATTTAACTAACCCCGCACCTGGCAGGTCCTGGGGTCTGGGTCTCTCCGTGTCTGGAAGGTCCTGCTTTGGGTGTCATGCATGTGTGGTTCTGTGCTGGGGGGTGACCCAAAGATACATATGAACTGGTTGGTGTGGGTTTGCTACCCTCATGCACAGTAATACTCACTTGAGTGGACACGAGGCTCCTACCTGTTGCCATTGAGAATGCAGCCTGGCCCTCACTTTAGAGACCGTGTCCCCCTAATGGGTGCTAAGAATGGAATGCCTTGATGCAGGGAGGGGCTTAGGGTTGTGTCACTTTTGCTTTCCTATCTTTTAAAACATGAGAGGGGGAAGGCTGAGGCGGGTGGATCGCCTGAGCTCAAGAGGTCAAGACTAGCCTAAGTCAGAGTGAGACCCCATCTCTAAAAAAATAACCAGGCATCATGGTGAGCACCTGTAGTCCCAGCTACTTGGGAGCCTGAAGCAAGAGAATCATATAAGCCCAAGTTTGAGGTTGCTGTGAGCTGTGATGACACCATGGCACTCTACTAAAGGCAACAAAGTGAGACTCACACACACAAAATCACAAGAGGGAAGGGTTGGGCCCCTTCCTATGTGATACAGAGCATTGTCTAAGAAGGGTGATGGTGCAGATTTCCAGAACTTTTAGGCATGCCGTGCCCTACTTGTGGCTGTGCCCTACTTGCGGCTGCCCCTTACACACTGGGAGCAATCATGGCAGGAACAAGGACCTGTTTAGACCCTGTGGGATCTGGACAAATTGTCCCATGAAAGCAGCCTCTCTCCATGGTAAATTCTTCCTTTCTTAGCAGTGCCAGCACACATGGGTTACTTGCTGTGCTCCTCTAGGGGTGAAGCCTGTTCCTTCTGTGCTGGGGTTAGTGTTGTGGCAGGCAGTGGCCTCGGGGCTGAGCTGGGACTGGCAGACACTGCAGTTGTCTCTGGCCCTCACTGGCCACCAAGACCCAGGGTATCCTTTCTGGTCAGCATTGCCTTGGCCATAAGAACGAGGAGGGCAGCAAACATATCTCAGTGGGTAGGGTGCTGGCCACAACACTGGGGCTGGTGGGTTCGAACCCAGCCCAGGCCAGCTAAAACAATAACAACTGCTGCACAGCAATAAAAAATAGCCAGGCGTTGTGGCGGGTGCCTATAGTCCCAGCTACTTGGGAGGCTGAGGCAAGAGAATCGCTTGAGCCCAAGAGTTTGAGGTTGCTATGAGCTGTGACACCACGGCACTCTACCCAGGGAAACAGCTTGAGACTCTGTCTCAAAATTTAAAAAAAAGAAAGAAAGAAAAAGAATGAGGGGGTCAGTTCTGAAAGGTTGAGAAGAAGCCAGGGGACTAGATGGAGGGGCAGGCCAGGCCCCCAGGAGCTGAGGGGTTTTAAGATCTGAACTTTCTTTGTGGCCTGTCAGTTCTGGCCATAGGAGGCCTCAGCTTTCCCTCTTCAGCTCTGTGGCCATGCACCAGCCTTCTCCCCTGGATGAGTCCTGCCTACCCTGAGCCTGGCTTCCAGCCCTTTGTGGACAGGGCTTCTTTTTGCCCCGTCGGGGGCTGGGGTTGTTAGGCATCCTACTGCCTCTCACTGGCCTTCCTCTTACAGAAAGATCTACCTCAGGCTCCTTGGGCCCCTGCTCCAGCCGATGGCCTGCGGCCCCCGAAGGACTTGGATGCACCACTCTCCCCACAGCCTCCCAGTGAAGACCTAGCCGGGTCTCCCCCACCCACTGAGCAGCCCTCGGAATTGGCTGCTCCTGAGGAGATGGGGGCCACAGCCCCTATCCAGGAGCCTGGGGACCCGGCTGACAGCACCCCTGAACCTACAGGTCAGGACCTGGCCCACCCTGACCCTGAGGCTCCGTCTGGTGCCTTGGCCTAGGGGAGAGGTAGCAGGACTCGGCCTGCCATGCTGAGATGCCAGCCCCTGGTGTCTGAAGGCAAGGACAGATGCAAGATGTCCGTGGACTGAGCCTGGGCTGGTCACCCTCCCCCATGGTGCTCAAGTCCTCAGAGGTCCTTGCTGGCCATTCACGCCCTACTCCCAGCTCATGTGCCTGCCACAAGCCCTGGGTGGCCATGGTGTTTGTTGCCTGGCCCTTCCTGGTCCCTATGCTGTGGCAGGCTTGGCTGGGCTGCAGACGCGTGCACATCTGGTGCTTCCCTGCCGCTTCTGCCACCTCCTCCGACCTGTTCCACACTACGCCCTGTTTTTGCTATTTGTGGGGCGGGTGGGGAGAAGCCTTTGCCTCCCTGCTGAGCTGGTTCCCCGTTCACATCAGCTGGTGCAGACCTGAGACCCAGAGATTGGCAGCAGCTCCCCGCTCGCCGAGACATAGACTATGGGCTAAGACAGGGCCTGCAGAGTGGGGGGCAGCAGGGAGCGGACAGGCTGCTCCTTCCGGGACTGGAGGTGCCGTGTGTGCACTGCTCCCGGTTTTAATAAACAGTCACGACTGCTACTTCTGGTAGTGTTGCCTCAAAGGGTATGAGTTTCAGGCTGCCCTTGTGATGAGGTGGGCCCTGGGGGTCCCGAGAGCCCAGGAGGGAAGACCTAGCCCCAGCTGCCGCTCAACTTTGTTTCCATGTCAGCTTCATCTTGCTCTGGGTCCTCCCCCATCCCAGGCATTTGCGTGTAGCTTCTTGGCCCTCCTGTGGGACACTGCTAGCCCAGCCCCACATCTGGAAGCCACATGCTCTTCACTGAACAGCCCGGGAGCCCTGGAATGTGCTGGCCAGTTATGGAGCTGGCATTTGATCTCTACCTCACTGGTAGGGTTCTCTGGAGCCCACAGCACAGATGCCCCTGGTGGAACCGACTGGGATGAGGCCAGTGTGCAGGCCCAGTGCCCTTCTCTGTTGCCACGTGTAAGTCACTTGTGAAGCAGTGGCTACCCGCACAGGCACTAGGGCTGTCTGGCTTCAGGCCTCCAGTGCCCCGTGTACCGCCCTTCTTGTCCATGAAACCTCCAGACCCAAGTCCAGAAAGGTGTTTCTGTTTACGTGAAACGAAGGCTGAGTTCCCCCATCTGCACAGACAGCCCCATGCTGCCACCTCCCTGGTCTGTTCTGGGCAGGAGCATTGGGGGCCAGCTGTGAATCGTTCAGAAAAATACCAGCACTGAGACTTCAGCCCCATTTTTCCAGGGAAAAATGATGGGTTTTTTCCTCAGAAAAAAAGAGAAAGGTAAATGTCTCCTTTAACTCTTTCTGTGTGTTTCTTAAAAAGCTCTGGATGAGCTGGGGTGGGAGTGAGTGGACCTCCCTCCTAGGCACTGTGAGGACAGGCTGGGGGCTGGGTGACCCCTGATCAGACTGCGCCTTAATTTAAGCCATTTCATAGTCGGGATGAGCATGGAGATTACTCATTTTGGTCTTGGATGTTTGGCCATGTCAAGGAACCAGAGGTGGTTGTTCCTGAAGTTTCTGTTTGTATGTTCTGCCTTGCTTCCTTTTGAGTCTAATGATTAAACACAGCTTTTGATATCTGGCTCAGCCTCTCCCTTTACCTCCTCAGTAGGTGTGTGGGTTGGGTGGACAATAGCAGCTGGGGTGTCACTAGGGCAACTTGGACTGTGGTCTCCTTAGGCCACACAGTCCTTGTCATGCTTCTCAGCTCTGCCCTTGTCACTGGAAAGTACCACAGACCATGTGTAAGAATGGGCATGGCTGTGGCCAGATTCTAAAATTGGAATTTTACAGCATTTTCACATGTCTCAAAATAGTCGTCTTTTGATATTTCTCAACCCTTAGAAATGTTAACACCCGCTCAGCACCTGTAGCTCAGCGGCTAGGGTGCCAGCCACATACATCAGAGCTGGTGGGTTTGAACCCAGCCCGGGCCTGCCAAACAGCAATGACAGCTACAACCAAAAAAATAGCTGGGTGTTGTGGCAGGTGCCTGTAGTTTCAGCTACTTGGGAGACAGGCAAGAGAATCACTTGAGCCCAAGAGTTGGAGGTTGCTGTGAGCTGTGACACTATGGCACTCTACCGAGGGCAATGTAGTGAGACACTGCCTCAAAAAAAAAAAAAAAAAACTGTTTGCACCCGCCTGGCTCACACTTGTAGTTCTGGCACTTTGGGAGGCCAAGGCAGGAGAATCCTTAGAATCCTTGTGCCTGGGAATTTGAGACCAGTCTGGGCAACATAGTGAGACCTTTCTCTGAAAAAAAAAAAAAAAAGAGACAAAAAAAATGCAACTGTGGGACAAGGTTTGGACTTGGCCTTCACTTGCTGGCCCAAGGCTGTAGGAATGTACATGATAGTAGACACATGGGTTTGTGCATATCCTGCGCCTTGCATGGGTCACTCGTCTCTCACAAATTCCTCCTACCCCTGGGAGATGGTGAGGCTGCCTGATTAAGAAGGGGCCAGAGAGGTGTTGATGCCTTAGACCAGTGTTTTTCAATCTTTCTTATCTCACAGCATACTTGAACCTACAGTTAAACTTCCGTGGCACACTTAAATTATGTTGGTCAAAAAATATATAAATAGGTTGGGTGCCCATAGGTCAGCGGTTAGGGCGCCAGCCACGTGCTCCAGTTCTGGTGGGTTCGAACCCTGCCTGGGCCTGCTAAACAAACAAGCAAAACCAAATAGCCAGGCATTGTGGTGGGGCACCTATAGTCCCAGCTACTTGGGAGGCGGAGACGAGAATCACTTGAGCCCAAGAATTTGAGGTTGCTGTGAGCAATGATACCATGGCACTACCAAGGTGACAAGTGAAACTGTCTCAATAATTTAAAAAGGGGGGGGGGAATATATACTTAGAAAAGAAAAGAATATACTTACCTGTGCTTTGAACTTTTGAAAAATAATTTAATGATTTTTTTTTTTTTTTTTTGAGACAGAGTCTCATTTTGTTTCCCTCAGTTGAGTGCTCTGGTGTCATAGCTCACAGCACCCTCAAACTCTGGGGCTCAAGTGATCCTCTTGCCTCAGCCTCCCAAGTAGCTGGGATCTACAGGAGCCTGCCACCCCTGTGTGGTCTTGGATAAGTTGCTCAACTGCTGTCTCTGTGTCCTTTGTAAATTCCCCTGCCACAGGGCACAGTGGCCATGATGCCAGGAGATCAGCCCCTGGGTAACAGCTCTAAGAGACCGTCCTTACCATTATATCAATAGTCATCCCTCCACCCACCCACAGGGCATCTCACTCACCCATCTGTCCATCAACCCACCAGTCTTTACTGGGACATGTGTTCCAGACATTCTGCTGAAGGCCAGAATGGGTGATATGTGAGTCCCAGACCTGTCTCTGTCCAGTGAGGAAGGACAGGATACAGGTCAGCTCAGGGGACTTTGGACTCACACAGGAGAGTTTCCTAGCTCTGTCCCGGGAAGGCAGGTATCAAGGAAGGCTGCCTGTAGGAGGCAATTGTTCTGGGCCCAGGAGTAGGGTGGTGAGAATCCTGGTGCCCCAAGTTGGAGGAAGGAGGGCCTGGGACCAGCTCGAGAGGGCATGGTCACTAGCCACATGGAGAGATTGTTGGAAGGTAAGGGATGGACTTCCGGAAAGAACCCACCAGCCCCTGAGGAAGAGGAGAGGGTGGCCTCAAGGGGTCACAGGCTCCTCCCCACACAGCTCCAAGCATGGCAAAAACAGCTTCTTGGGGACAGACTGAGGCTGGCAGGAGGGCGGGCAGGAGGCACCAATGGGAGAAATGGGCTTGGAGCCAGCATGACCTCATCCTCTCAGGGCTGCAGCCACCTCTTCTGCCATAAGGGAGTGATGGCTACCTGGCAGGATTGAGTCCTGGCAGGTCTCAAGCCTGGAGTACTTGGAGACCCACCCTGCAGGACTGCCCCCTCCACCCTTCTCCTGTGGTCAGCAGCCACCAAAGGTACCCAGACATGGAATAACAGATTGGCCCTGAGTGGTTCTAACAATGTACACTGTTTACCATGACTGAAGCAGAAGGGAAAGACTGGGAGTGACCAGAGAGACAATGGGCAGCATGGCAGAACCGAGGCATCCAGCATGACCATGAGGAGGACGCTAGACAGACTAGTCCATCCAACATGTGCTGAAGACACATGACTCACCCTACCCAGGCCTGTCCAGGGCACCAGAGAACTGTCAGAGCCCAAAGGGGCCCAAGGAGACATGAAGACTGAGTATCCTGTGGGGTCCCGGCCAGGGTCGGGGACAGAAGAGAGGCTGAAGGGAAACTGAGGAAGCCCAATTCATGTGTGGGCTCCAATCCTTAATAAAAATGGATCAGTGCTGGTGCATTGGTCCTGACACTCTCCTGCACCATTAGGGAGACAGCGTGGGGTAGGAGAATCTGGGCCGCCTTTACAACTTTTCTATAACTTGAAAGTTGTCCTAAATAAGACATTTGTTTAAAAAACCAGCCACATATACCAGGGCTGGCGGGTTGGAACCCAACCCAGACCTGCTAAACAACGACAACTACAACAAAAAAAATAGCATGGCATTGTGGCGGGTGCCTGTAGTCCCAATTACTTGGAAGGCTGAGGCAAGACAATGACTTAAGCCGAAGAGTTTAAGGTTGCTGTGAGCAGTGATGCTACAGCACTCTACCGAGGGTGACATAGTGAGACTCTGTCTCAAAAATAAATAAAATTAAAAAATGTGTAGTTATTCATGCCCCTCCTCTGCCCAGTTCCTTTCCTGCTTCGGAGAAAATAGCACTGAGGACCTGCTCCCAGGACTGTCCTCGGTCTCCTGCCAGGTGGGCTCACTTGCCTGCAGCACCGCCCACCTGCCTCCCGCCCTGGGCTGCCTCATCCTGAGGTGGGGGCCTGGTCAGAGGTCGGGTTGCGTGGCCCTGTGGGGTGGATGATAGGGGTGGGACGAAGGAGGGGAGCGCTCCGCCCAGCCCTGCCCCCTTCCTCTGTGGCTGCAGCTCCACTCAGGATCAGGCAAGATCCTCGGAGCAGCCTCTTGGCCTGGAGCAGAGTGCGGTGAGTCGGGGCTCCTGTGGGCTTGGCCTCTTCTCAGAGCAGCCCCCACGTCCTGCATTGGGGCTGGGGCTGAGGCTGTGTAGACGCTGCCCAGCATGTAGACATGTAGACTCGGGTGAGTTGTGTGGGTGCAGCTGGTGTGTGTACAGGTGGCTGGAGCACTTGGAGGGCCCCCCTCTCTGTTCCCATCCGCAGTCTTCCACTCTTCTCTACCTGTGAACTTAAGCTAAAGTCCAGCCCAGAGCATTTGCCTGGAGCCTCTGTAGGGGCAGGGAGAGGTAGAAGAAGACTCAGGCACCCTGTAAGAAGCCTCCCTCCTCAGCGCTTCTCTCCACTACTGGGAGGTTTTAGCCTTGGACCTGCTTGTGAGTAAACACATGGCAAGGATTTGGGGAGGGGCTGACAGTTTGAAGAGGGTGAGATCAGAGGGCCTGAAATTGGGGCTGGAGATGGCACCTGACTCCTATTAAATGTGGCAGGAAAGCCAGGAAGAAGTGGGCTGTCCACACTGCAGGATATCCTCACCTTCTCTCTCATGTGGCTCCGGAGGGTTCTCCGCAGGCCGGGGACCCTCCTCTCCAGGGTTTGCCACCTATAGAGAACCCGCTTCCATCCCTGGCAGTGAGCTGCCTTGAGGTTCTAAAAGCACCAGGCTGCAGGGGTCTGGGGATCAGTGGTGGTGGCTGCCTTCTGGCAGATCTGTGATTGTGTGTGACTCTGTGTGGTTGTGTGAGATCATGTGTGGCTGAGGATATGAGTGTGTGACTATATGTGCGGAACTGTGTATGATTGTTGTGTGCAAGATTTGTGTGGGTATGTTGTTAGTGTGTGTTCAGCCGCATTATGGCATCATGCATGACTTTGTGGATAGTAGTGTAACTCCCCTGTTCCTACTTTTCCCATATGGAAAATGAGGATGAGAGTCTTAGTCACTCAGCTTGCTCTGACTGTGAGACAGCATGAGCTCCTGTTCCTGCCAGAGGGATAGCAAACACATGTGTGCTCCTCCAACAACAGTGTAGATTTGAGCTGGGGAACGGTGCAGCCTACCTGGCGCCCAACCTTAACGGGCATTTGTGTGTTGTTCAAAGTCCATTTTGCAGAATTCTGAATGTTTAGTGTGTAAAATACAGAGCTCACAGAATCCTTAGGCAACAGGTGTTGGTATGGCCTTTCATCAAGGCTTGGGGTTCATCTGCAGTGCTTAGGCTTCCCAGAATCCTGTCATCACAACCATTGATGAAGAGGTTTGGAGGCCTGGTAAAATACACCATGTGAGTGAGGCAGAATGAGCTGGTGAAGGTGGATGTTTCCCTGTTCGTCCCGGCCAATTGAGTTGTGTAATTCTAAACAAGGAGGGAAACTGAAGTAGGAGCATCACAATTCGTAGGTCTAGGTTTCTCTTCTTTTCCATGAAAGTGAAGGAAGCAGAGACGCAGGCAGGGAGACAGGTGGCCATGGGTGAGTGGGGTCACCCGATTCTGTGATCATCTGTGTGCAACTCTCACAGGAGGCAACCCCAGGAATAGATGCTGTCATCATTCCCACCCAGGGCAGGGACTAGAGCTCTCAGCATCCCTTTTTCCCCACCCTCTTGGCTCACCTGCCTTACCTGGAGATTAAGGCATGTCTCATAGTAGAGAAGCCACCAAAGTGGGGGGATCTAAGAACTCTGTATGTGTGTAAGACAGAGGGAAAGAAGATGGCTTCTCCAAACCTCAGTTTCCTCATCTGTAAATTTGGTACACTTGTGCAGAACCCCCTCATTCACTGGGGTTTCTGGGAGGGCTGAATGTCCTGCTTGCAGCCCATGAGCCCCATATACATGTGAAGCATTGACTTTCGCCTGTGATCCTTGCCCATGTCACCTGTACCCTACAGGCTGCTCCAAGCCATTTCTTTCGTATGGCTCTGAGATGAACACAGGATGAGGGTGACTGGCTGATATCCACATAAGGCCCCTATGTTGTTTTTTACATGTTACCTTTACTAGTTAAAAAAAAAAAAGTTTTCAGAATATTTTTAGTTGCAAAGATAGTCGAGAGAGTCCCCAGGTGTTAACATCTTGCATAACCCACAGCACACTAGAGAATTACTGTAAGTACAACTCTCTTAGCAGACACTACCCAAATTTCCTCGTTTTCACCACGGATGTTTCTGTCCTGTCTTCGTTATTGGCCCCCGTGTTGCATTTAGGAGCTGTGTTAATTTTAAATGGTACAAGTCATAAGTGATTGGAAGTTTACTAATTTTTGTTTAACCTATGCATTTGTGTCTGTTTTCCTTGGTATCACTCGTGTTTACCAGGGTTTTCCCTCCTACGCGATTGCCAACTCCCTTTTCCTCTTTGCACATTATAAAGCTGAAAGAGCACAAGATACCACTGCGGCAAATACTTTTCTCACAAACACCTCTTCCCATGAAAACCTAACAAACAGTCCATAGACCAAGAAAAAAAAAAAGACCAAGCTTATTAAATGTCCTTTAGGCTTGCTGAGTGATTTATTTCATAAAGTTGGGGCCGTAGTGGAGGGGGAGGTTTTTCCAGCTAGATTTGGGCCTGAGGAGGGGGGACAGGGAGAAATAAGAGAGCCCACAGTGCAGACAAGAGCTGTCTGTTTCATAGACAGGATTTGGCTGTCTAATGGGTTGGGAATTTCTGAAAACTGTGAGCGTCTTGAATTGGGGGGGGAAACTGCATCAAAAGGCGGGCATGACAGCTAAAGAGTTGAGATTGAAAACGAGAAGAAATTTATAAGCTTAGGGATGGAACTAGGAAACCGTTGAGCATCGTTAAAGTTGGCCCTGCTTGGAAAAAAAGGAGCCCAAAAGCTGTATCCCCCTTTGAGAGGTGAAACCACAGTTTTAACTAACTAGATAACATCAGCCATTAAAGGCAAAGGGAAGATTCACAGCAGACAGGAAAGTCTATGAGGAACTAAAGAGGAGAATGGGGAGAAGGGAACAGAACGGGCTACCAAGAAAAGAGTGAGTGGTTTGGGGGGAAGAAAACAGAAAACCAGACAGGATCATGGGGCTTGGAGTCCTATATATAGTCACTGGCTGCTGTGTAACAAATTGCTATTAAATTAGCAGATGAAATGAGAAGATTTATCTTCTCATAGTTTCCTGTAAGACAGGTATTTGGGACTGATTTATCTAGGTGATTTAGACCACCCAGGCACCATGGCTGTCTCATGAAGTTGCAGTTAGACATTGGCCAGGGGATGCCTCATCTGAAGGCTCAACTGTAATTGAAGTAGCCACTTCTGAGCTGGCAACCTTATATGGCTGTTAGTGGGAGACCTCAGTTCTTCACCACCTGGACCTTTCCATAGCACTGCTTGTGTTTCCTCACAACATGGCTGCTGGCTTCTTCCAGGGAGAAAAAGAAGAAAGCCACAGTTTTTCTATGACTCATCCTCAAAAGTCTTACTCCATCACTTCTAGTACATTGAGTTCATTAGCAGCAAGTCAGTAAGTCTAGTCCACACCCAAAGGGAGGTGAAATATGCTCCACTAAGGGAGGAGAGCAAAGAATTTGTGGACATATTTTAAAACCACCACATCCATAGCACAAGAATATGGGAAGGGAGGGGAGTGGGGAGGTTGGGGTGGAGGGAGGGTAATTGGTGGGGCCACACCTATGGTGCATCTTAGAAGGGTACAGGCGAAACTTACTAAATGCAGAATACAGATGTCTTCATACAATAACTAAGAAAATGCCATGAAGGGTATGTTAAACAGTTTATGAAAACATTTCAGATTGTATATGAAGCCAGCACACTGTACCCCTTGATTGCACTAATGTATGCAGCTATGATTTAATAAAATAAATAAATAAAAGCAAAAAAAAAAAAAACCAAAAAAACCCCACCACATCCCATAACTTAGTCAGGCAAGTTGCCTAACTCTTCTGTGTCTCTATTTCCTCTTCAGTTAAAATGTGACTGGTCTCATAGGAGAGTCGTAATAAATGACATAATGTGTATAAATATTATTTAGTGCAATGGCTGTCACGTAGAAAATTCTAATCTACTTTTTTTTTTATTTTTAATTTTTCTGTAGAGACAGAGTCTCACTTTGTCACCCTGGGTAGAGTGCCATGGCGTCACACGGCTCACAGCAACCTCCAACTCCTGGGCTTAGGCGATTCTCTTGCCTCAGCCTCCTGAGTAGCTGGGACTACAGGCACCCGCCACAACGCCCAGCTATTTTTTTGTTTTGCAGTTTGGCCGAAGCTGGGTTTGAACGCACCACCTTCGGTATATGGGGCCGCCCCTACTTATTTTTATTAAAGGCATTCTTACCCAGTGTCACGGCTCCTGAGGAATGTTGCACCAATTATTGTTATCAAATAACTCCCTGCAATTGTATGGGCAGAGGAGAATAACTTGCTTTTTTAGTAAACATTAGGCTGTTTCTCTCCATTCTTTAATGTTAGGAATGACAGTCCAATATTGGCTCAGGGAGGAGAGGATGAAAGTGGCAAGTTTTGTGAGCCTGGATGATGCCATGTTTAGGCTAGGATAGTGATGGTGGTAGTGGCCCAATTTTGGAGATATCTGGCAGGTGGCCTGACTGTTTTTGGATGGGCTGGATGGAGGCTATACCAGAGACACCAAGGATGACTCCAGGCATTTGTATCTGAGCCACGATGAAAATGGAGCTGCTGTCTGAGCTGGAGAAGATTAAGGCAGGAATGGGTATTTTGGCAGGAGATTGAAGCCACTTGCCAGTTTAGTGTGTGACAGGTTTAAGAAGCCTGTTGGTTATTGTTTTCATTTTCTTTTTTTTTTTTTTTTGAGACAGAGCCTTAAGCTGTCCCCCTGGGTAGAGTACTGTGGCATCACAGCTCATAGCAACCTCCAATTCCTGGGCTCAAGTGAGTCTTCTGCCTCTGCCTCCCAAGTAGCTGGGACTACAGGCGCTCACCAACAACGCCCAGCCGTTTTTTTGGTTGCAGTCGTTATTGTTGTTTGGCGGGCCGGGCTGGATTCGAACCTGCCAGCTCAGGTGTATGTGGCTGGCGTCTTAGCCTGTTGAGCCACAGGCGCTGAGCCTATTGTTTTCGTTTTCTACAAATTACCACAAATTTAGCATCTAGAAACATCTCCTGTTTGTCATCTCATGGTTTTCTGTAGATTGTGGAGGCAGGACATGGCTTGGCTGGGTTCTCCACTCAGGAGGCAATCAGAGTAATGGCCAGGCTGTGTTCTCATTGAAAGGCTCAAATGGGGAAGGAGCCACCTCTGAGCTCATTTGGTCTCTAGGAGATGACCAAAGGCTGGGCTTTTGGTTGGCTGTCAGGGATAGTGGCTACTTTCAGCTCCAAGAGGATGCCTGCAGTTCCTTGGCACACCAGGCTTCTCTAGGATGGTCACCTACCTTATGATGCCAACAAGCAGGGTCTACAGCTCCAATTCGGCTAAGGTGGAGTCATTTTTTTTTTTCACTTCATTTAAAAAAATTTTTGAGACAGGGTCTTGCTCTTGTTGCCCTAGGCCTGAGTGCAGTGGCATCATCATAGCTCACTTCAACCTCAAACTCCTGGGCTCAAGTGATCCTCCTGGCTTGGCCTCCCAAGTAGCTGGAATTACAGGCATGCACTACTATCCCTGGCTAATTTTTCTCTTTTTTTGTATAAATGGGGAGCTTATTATGTTGTCCAGGCTGTTCTCACATTTCTGACCTCAAGTGATCCTCTTGCCTCAGCCTCCCAATGTTCTGGGATCACAAGTATAAGCCACTACACCATTTTAATCAAAGAGGCCACTGTGCCAGCAGGTCTAGGGTTAGGGGTAGATCAGTGAGATATGGGTCAGACAGGTGCAAGGTTGGATCTTGTCTTTAAGTCAAATGTCAACATTATGTTGGTCATGTATCTTTTAGTGAGTTGTGTGACAATATGATGTATCTTGATGACTGAAGATTTGGGTGCTCCCTTCAGTTTTGCCCTGTGCCAGTGTCCCCTGATCTCACCCTATCCCTTGCCCCTGGGTTTCCTCCACTTAGGCTCTGAGTTGAGGCTCACACACACACACTTTTTTTTTTTTTTTTTTTGAGACAGAGCCTCAAGCTGTCACCCTGAATAGAGTGCTGTGGCATCACAGCTCACAGCAACCTCCAATTCCTGGGCTCAAGCAAGTCTCCTGCCTCCACCTCCCAAGTAGCTGAGACTACAGGCGCCCGCCACAACGCCCGGGCTTTTTTTGGTTGCAGCTGTCGTTGTTTGGCGGGCCAGGCTGGATTGATCCCGCCAGCTCAGATGTACGTGGCTGGCGCCTTAGCCCCTTGAGCCACAGGCACAGAGCCTGACACTTTTTTTTTTTGAGACAGAGACTCACGTCCCCCTCAGTAGAGTACTGTGATGTCACAGCTCACAGCAATCTCTAACTCTTGGGCTTAAGAGATCCTCTTGCCTCAGCCTCCCAAGTAGCTGGGGCTACCGGTGCCCTCCACAATGCCTGGCTATTTTTTGGTTGTAGTTGTCATTGTTGCTTAGCTGGCCCAGGCTGGGCTCGAACCCGTCAGCCTTGGTGCATGTGGCTGGCGCCATAATCACTGTGCTACGGGTGCCAAGCCCACACTCTCTTTTTTGAAAACCAGTGAGGCTCTGGCAAGCCAGAAGGTGGCATTAAGGACATGTTGGCACTAAACCAAGACTGTCCCTGGCTGGCCTTCTCCGGAGGCTTGAAACAGACGTTGCTCCTGCTTCATTCCCAGTGACGCGGCTCTGCTCAGAGAGTCCTTGGGCAGTGCCTCCTAGGGACCCCTGAATGGCTGCAGACCCTGACTGATGGGTGAAGATGGAAAGGGAGTAGAGTCATCAGATGTCCCAGTTTCCAGTTTAAAACTGGAGCAGTCCTGGCTGAACCAGGACAAAGGGTCACCCCGGAAGGGAGTCAGGTCCTCAGTGTCAGCCCATCGCTGTTGAGTTGGGAGGAGGGTCAGCCCTCCGCTTGCCCACTGGGACAGAAGGTGCCAGGGTGGCTGTGTCTGGGGGCCTGGGGGCTGGTTAAGCCTCAGGTTCGATGTGGAGATGTTAGCGCAGACCATTCATGATTTAGCCCTGTGAGCTGTAGGCATTTGTCATGTGTTCTAAAGACCCGTCCTTTCTCTCCTCTGTATCTTGGTGCACGTTCAGTGTGGAAGCTTCTTGAAGCTTTTATGGGCCGTTCCTGTTGTTTTACAGCTTACACATTCCTCTTTCTGGTTTGTCTGAGGTATTCTCATGTATCTCTCAAACTCAGGTGGTAATTTATCCTCTGTTGCTTTCAAAAAACTAAACGATGCCTCATCTCCTCAAGGGCTTTCTCTCACCTCAAAGTCACCTTGGAGCCAGTGATTGCCTTCTGTGTCCACTCTTATTTCATGTAATCAGCTATCTTCCCTCTTCCTACTCAGCCTTTGTGTTTTATCCTCTCCCACCCCCAATCTTTGCAAAAAATAAGAATAAAACAAACTCTAGAAGATATTTTGTAGTCTGAGATTAGTGGTGTGAAGAACCTTCCAGAACCTTCTCTCCCTTTGCCTCTGTCTTCAACTAAAGTGCCCACTTATCTGCCCCAGGCTGTCTCCATGGCATCCTGGTGATAAGAGAGATTCATCTGTACAGGTTTGTTCTGTGGGCTACCCAAATAATTTGCTTGAGCCGATGCTTTTTTTATTTAACCCTACATAGACTTTACATTTTGGTTAGAACTTTATTTCAATTAAAAAATATGAATGTTCTGGGTGGCGCCTGTGGCTCAGTGAGTAGGGTGCTGGCCCCATGTGCCAGAGGTGGTGGGTTCAAACCCAGCCCTGGCCAAAAACTGCAAAAAGAAAACAAAAAATATGAATGTTTTGAAAGGGGTGGATTTTAAACCAACCATACCAACATTATGTCATGACCAGAGCCTCCGAGCTTTTTTTTTTTTTTTTAGACAGAGTCTCACTCTGTCACCCTGAGTAGAGTGCCGTGAGGTCATCATAATTCACAGAAACCTCAGATACTTGGTCTCAAGTGATCCTCTTCCCTCAGCCTCCCCAGTAGCTGGGACTATAGGTGCCTGCTACAATGCCCGCCTAGTTTTTCTTGCCTTTTTTTTTTTTTAATTTTTTTTTTCTCATTTCAGGTTAATTTGAGGATATAAAGAATTAGGTTGGGGGCAGCGCCTGTGGTTCAAGGGGTAGGGCGCTGGCTCCATATGCCAGAGGTGGTGGGTTCAAACCCAGCCCCGGCCCAAAACTGCAAAAAATAAAGAAATAAAATAAAAAAAATAAAAAAAAAAAATAATTAGGTTGGCTCGGCACCTGTGGCTCAATGGGCTAAGGCACCAGCCACCTACACCTGAGCTGGCAGGTTCGAATCCAGCCTGGGCCTGCCAATCAACAATGACAGCTGCAACCAAAAAATGGCTGGGAGTTGTGGCGGGACCTGTAGTCCCAGCTACTTGGGAGGCGGAGGCAAGAGACTCGCTTGAGCCCAGGAATTGGAGGTTGCTGTGAGCTGTGATGCCACAGCACTCTCTCCAGGGT
>CAUYON010207764.1:0-22195 GCA_963573935.1 Arctocebus calabarensis
ATAACCTGAGATGCTGCTGTATTTCTTACTTCTAAAAGTTTTGTAGAATTCCTGGTGTTCTTCTACAGAGATGTACAATCATATCATCTGCAAAGATCGAAAGTTTGATCTCTTCCGACCCTATGTGGATACCCTGAATCACCTTTTGTTGCCTAATTGCAAAGGCTAAGACATCCATTACAATGTTAAAAAGAAGTGGAGACAATGGGCAAAGTTGCCTGGTTCCTGATCTGAGTGGAAATGATTTCAATTTAACTCCATTTAATATGATATTGGCTGTGGGTTTACTGTAGATGGCCTCTATCAGTTTAAGAAATCTCCCTTCTCTACCAATTTTCTTAAGTGTTCTGATTATGAAAGGATGCTGGATATTGTCAAAAGCTCTTTCTGCATCAATTGAGACAATCATATGGTCTTCGTTTTTTGTTTATGTGATGAATTATATTTATAGATTTACATATATTGAACCAGCAATGAGACCCTGGGATAAAACCACTTGGTCATGGTGTATAATTTGTTTGATGTGTTGCTGGATTCTGTTTGCTAGGATCTTATTGAATATTTTTTCATCAATATTCATTAGTGATATTGGTCTATAATTTTCTTTTCTTGTTAGGTCTTTTCCTGGTTTGGGGATCAAGGTGATGTTTGTTTCATAGAATTAATAAGTTGTGGTATATATACAACATGGAATATTATACAGCCTTAAAAAGATGGAGATTTTATCTTTTTTATGTGTACATGGATGGAGCTGGAACATGTTCTTCTTAGCAAAGTATCTCAAGAATGGAAGAAAAAGTATACAATGTACTCAGCCCTACTATGAAACCAAGTTATAGCCTTCATCCAATTATAGCCCAAGAATATGGGGAAATGGGATAGGGTGAGTAGGGGAAGGGAGAGGATGGGTGGAAGGATGGTAATTGGTAGGACCACACCTATGGTGCATATTTACAAGGGTACATGTGAAATTTACTAAATACAGAATATAAAGGTCTTAATTCAATAACTAAGAAAATGCTGTGAAGTCTATGTTAACCAGCTTGATGAAAATATTTCAAATTGTATATAAAACCAGCTCATTGTACCCCATGATTGCATTAATGTACACAGCTATGATTTAATTAAAAAATAAATAAATAAATAAACATTTCTTATGTTAAAACACTGAGATTTAGGGACTATTTGCAATAGTTGTTAGCCTAATCTGGCAAATTCATACTAAATATCATATTCCATTTAAAATGTGTAAAAATATGAAATCAAAATATTCCTGTTTAAGATGTAGATTAATATTGATAATGTATTTTTCCTCCTTTTTAATCTCTGTGTTATACACATGTCTTCTCAGAAATCTACTGTAGATTCCATTTGTTAGAAAATAGTGCCCTTAGAAAGAGAAACTATTGGATTAAATTAAGAAATTCTTAAAAGAAAGCACAATTAGAAAAGTGGTTTTGGCAGGTACTTAGAGGCACAAGTGCAATCACTATTTGGATCCAATGCTCACTCACTTTGGTTATCTCTGTTCTAGTTTTGTATCAATACCTCAGCATCTCTGTCTTTTAATTCTATTACTATTCCTAAGTATTAATTTCTCTTGTCGGCTACACACCATCATAATAGCCCGGTTTTCCATTTTCCTTTCCTTTTCTTCTGCAAGTGGCAAAGAACTTCGGTTAATCTGCTGAATGCTACAATTAGTGTGTGGGACTTAGCATATTCATTTGGATTTGCTACACTAATCACACTAATTTATAATCTTCGAAAGCATTTTTTGTAGTGATTAACACCTATGTTTTCTTTTTTCTGTGTGACTTATCAAGCACAATGGACCTTGTGATTAAAGAGGGAATTATCTTGTAATTATTAATTACAAGATTAAAAAGGGAAAAATCATGTTTTTATCCTAATCATTGTCTTAGAATATAAAGCTCCTTTTAGTATATTTAAGCCACAAGATCTGAATTTATAGCACATACATATTTATTTAAAGCACATACAAGTTTTAAAGAATGCATCCCTAGTATTTCTAATGATTTTCTAAAATTAAAGCACTGTCATTTTCTTAAATCATGGAACCCCACAGTTTTCTTTAGAAAGAGCTGTACTTGCTTCTCAGAAATCATATTTACATTCCCCCTAAAATTCCTATGTTGAAGTTTCAATTCCCAGTATCTTGGATGTGAGTGACCTTATCTGTAAATAGTTTTTTCTAGATGTAAGTTGTTACGGAATTGCGCTAAAGCAGGATGGATCCTAATCTAGTATGGCCAGTGTCCTCTTAAAAAAGGAAAAATTAGAAACAGACATGCACCCAGGGGAATGTCCATATGAACATGAAAACAGAAATCAGCCGTGGCACAGCAAAGATTCCCAGCAAACCAGCAGCTAGGAGAGTGGCATGGCATAGATTTTCCCTCTGAGTTTTCAGAAGGACCAAGCTTGTTGACACCCTGACCTCAGATTTCTAGCATGCAGACAATAAATTCCTGTTGTTTAAGCCACTTGATTTATGGTGCTTTGTTTCGGTAGCCATAACAAACTAACAAGTTTAACAAATCCCAGGGCCCTGGGCCCAGCTCACTCACCATGACTGTGCTGCCAGAGCCATTCTTAAGATAGAATCTTTCTATCACCTTGGTGGGCCCACATTCTGGGTCTCTCAGCCTTTTGGGGAAGAAGGATGTATGTAGTGTAATCTGGTGCTCTTATGTTATACAGATGAGCGCAGTTTATCATACCCCATTTACTAAGGTCAACTGCATGCCAGGAATTGTTCAGGTAGCATGGGCCAAAGGGATAAAATGCCTGCTCTCATAAGGCTAACGTAAGGACCACAGATAATAGCCAACTCAAGAAAGGGATAAACAAGATAATTTTGCAAAATGATAAGACAGTGAAGAAACAAAGATAATGTGACACTGACTGGAGTATTTTCTGTTGAGTTGTCAGAAAAGATCTCTGTGAAGAAGAAACATCTCACTAGAGCCAATGTGAAAAGGCAAAGCGAGAACATTCCAGGCAGAGAAAATGGGGCTTGCCAGAGGAAGGGAGACACCACGACTGCAGGTACAGGAAGAGGAACCATGGCAGAGCTTGGGGAGCAGGAAGGGAAGTAGCACAGGCTCAGGTTGGAGAGGCAGGTGTCACTTCCGGTGAGCTGTGGTATACAGCTCAGATTTTATTCAAAGTTTAATTGGAAGCCTATGGGATGTTTAAAGAGGGACTGACTGGATAAGTTTTAGTTTCAAAAGGACACATTTGTAGGGCATTAAGAAAAAAAGATGAAAAATCTGCTTTGCAATAGTCAAGGTGAGTGAGTATGAATGGTGAATCAATCCAGGACAGTCTCACTGCACGGGATGGAACCAAGAGCATGTGAAGTGCCAGGTGGCAGGATGGGAGGAACAAAGGATGAATTGTAGAATAAGGCTTGAAAAATTGCACATTTGATGTTGCCATCAGTGAGGTAGGAAAAATTGGGAAAGACCAGGTAGGTAGGATGAGGGAAGAATAGTAGGAGAATTAGACATTTTAAGTCAGAAATGTCTGTGAAATACAGTGGAGATATCAGGATGCCTGTCTGGGGAGAAAACAGACATGTTTTCAAATATATATTTGGAAGTTATCACTGTGTAGATGACCTATAGGAATGAATAAGATCACCTAAGAGGAGAGTGTGTTTAGAAGGCAGACAACTTTGAGCTGAGCTGAGGAGAAAACAACATTTAGAGGTTTCTAAGAGGAGGAACCAACAAATCAGACTGAAATAGAAGCAGAGTGTGAGGTGGAAGGAAAACTGAGAGAGAGTGGTGTCATAAAATTTACAAGATGCAAGAATGTTAAGGTGGAAGTGAATGTTATTGAATGGTTGGTTAAAATAAGAATGGGAAACTGAAAAAAAAATTGAATGGGAAACTGGTGACTGGATCTGGAGAATTTTGATAGAGAGGCCAAAACAATGTTTAGACATTAAATAATAATGGAACTGGATTTGGAAAGCTAATTGTATGAAGAACACTACAGATAGAAAAGACAGAAAAATACTCAATGTGAGTATCTTGTTAAAGTTCAAATTAAAGAGGGAGAGAAAACTACCAAAGAAGAGATTTTTTTAAAAAAGTAGAAGTATACTCTAAAATAATGTAATAAGTATAGTAAATACACAAACCAGCAATACAGTCATATATTATCATCATGAACTATTATGTAGAATACAAAATTATTTGTTGTATATTTTTACACAATTGGCAATGCAATAGTTTTGTTTACACAAGCATCACCACAAATGTACACAATGCATCACAATACATTTTTTTTTTTTTTGAGAGAGAGAGTATCTCTGTTCCCCTTGTAGCTGGGACTACATGCACCTGCCACAAGCCCAGCTATTTTTTGTTGCAGTAGTCATTGTTGTTTAACTGGCCCCAGTCAGGTTTGAACCTGCCACCCTCAGTGCACCTGGCTGGTGCCATAACCACTGTTATAACCACATAACCACAAGCGCCAAGCCATTTTTTTGTTTGTTTTGTTTTTTTGTGACGGAGTCTCACGATGTTGCCCTTGGTAGAATGCTGTGGTATCACAGCTCGCAGCAACACAATATAACATTTTGGTGGCTGTGATATCATTAGGCAATAGGAATTTTTAAACTCCATTATAATCCTAAGGGACTCCATCATATATGTGGTACAAAATACCTTTGTGTAGTGCACGACTTTATTTGGTCAACCACTAGTCTCAGTGTGTCTGTGTGGGTGTTTCTGGTTGAAGTTAATTTCTGAATGAATAGAATAAAACAGATTTCCCCTCCCCAGACCCCAGAAAGCATTCGCCGTCTCTGCCTGCCTGTCTCCAAGCTGGGACACCAGTCTTCTGCCTTTGGACTCAGACCCAGGCTAGAGTTGATACCATCAGCTCTCTATCTCCACAGGCCCTCAGACTCAGAATGGAATTATACCATTATACCATTATAACATTGCTCTCCTGGGACTCCAGTTTGCCAAAAGCAAATCTTGGAAGTTCTCAGCCTCCATGATCACATGAGCCACATGATTTGTTACTATAAACAAATCTTCCCTACTCATTTTCTGTCTTTCTCTGTCTCTCTATACTTAGATTGTTTCTCTGGGGAGCCATAACTAACACGATGGGATTATTTACTGGAGTTAGAGAGGAACAATTACGTCAAATTTCAATATTTTCCATATTACCTTAAGTCAAACCATTTAAAAATAATATTTCTAATGCCTTAGGGCTCATTAGCATTAATAGACTAAACCTCAAGAAAATACCTCAAATGTACAGTTATTCAAAATGGAACTCTTTTGTGAGCTGACATTGTGAATAAGAATGAACTAAGACAAAATTGCAAAGCAAAAAAAGGAAGCCGTAACATGTAATTATTCATTTGTAATCTCAACTATAATTAAACATATGAAAATATAATAGAATTACTTTTAAAAGCCTCATATATACTAATTTATACCAAATTTTATCACTATTGATGGTCTAGTCTACACTTGGAAAAATTATTACAGTTTTTAACATGGAAAATGGTCTTTAGAAAATTTCTGCCTTTCTTCTGGAACAATGGAAGGAAATAAACTGAAATGAGAATTTGTGGTCTTCAGAGTATTCTTCATCAAATAATTATAGCTCCAAAGCACAGGGTAACAATCTATACATTAGACAGCGAGGGATAAATGGGATTGCTCATGTGGGATGCAGAGGTCACGTGCATAGGCACAAACACCTCCTACTTTTAGTACAGTTAGAGAAAATTTCAAAACCGTCTGATAACCTGTATTTTGGATGTGTTCATTTTCTTCCCTTTCTGTAGGGTCTGTCCATGGTGCTGAGAAATTTCATGATGCTTTATGTGGATAATGCTGGAGTCTGTGATTCGTTCAGCAACTCTATTCATTCAGCTGTTTTCTGCTATAAAAGTATATGAAACACTGTATTTCTAATGAGTCTCTTCATTTCCACATGTTACATTAAAAATGAGACTTGTTTATCTAGAGGTGCACATTAATTTAATATTTAGGGGGACATAAAGTTCATGTGTAATTTAAAATAGTTTAACATAGTAAATTGTGCATGAATTTAAAATAATTTCTACTCACTAAATAAGACATTGTCTTCTAGTAGAAACTCTATTTGGGGAGATACCTGCTCTTGAGTCCTAAGAGCAGAATGTTTCTTGTCATTGATAAACTTCAGGCATCAGTGCTGATTTATGAGATTATTGAAAAGGCCAGTTTCTAGACCATGCCTAATTGACAATATTCATTAAATAGTTTGTCTGACCTATTTAATGAATAGGAAGCTGAGCTGTCTAAGCCTCATATATCCAAATGTTGGGGTCAATGCTTGATGAGTCATCAACTAACTTTTTTTCTGACTAATTTCTTCTTTATCATCAGTTTCAAATAATTAAACCTCTTTTCTGTTCTTGGCACCAGCATCACTTTTATAGCAAACACATAAAATTTACTACTGATTTCTTACAAACTTTTCCTTAACTTTGTTGAAAATTGTTTCCGTCCCTTTCGACTTCCTAAATATTGTTTATTGTATTCATCCAGATATATGCTCAGTTCTCCAATTGGTCTCTCCTTTCATCTTGTTTTCATCTGCCAGGTTTCCTCATTCTAACTCTTCTAAATCCAACCCACCACTGGGTTTTGTAAATAAAATTTTACCTGAAACACATTCTCATCCATTGATATATTGTCTATTGCTGGTATTGTTCTACCACATACAATGACAGAGTTGAATAGTTGTGACAGAGACCTATAGCTCACAAAGCCTAAAGTATTTACTATCCTAGCACTCTACAGAACCATTTGCCAACCCCAGCACTAGAATAGCACAGTTTTACTGTAGCTTAACTTCTGAGAGAGAATGTCTTCATACCCTATTATCTGCAACACTGTCTTTGCTAGTCTTTGTCTTTTAACCTGCCATATAAATTTTTAATATTCTTCTATTGAGTTTCACAAACACAATACATACATACATACCTACGCATATACATACATGCATACTTTTGGATATTGTATCTAACAAAGCTTCTAAGCTCTCTTAGTAATTTTAATAATTTACTTAAAGATTTATCTGTATACTATCATGTAATTGGAAAATAATAACCACTTGATTTCTTCATTTTCAATAGTTATACCTTTCTGTCCTTTCTTACAGTCTTGGGTATGACCCCTATTATAGTGCTAGGGAAGTGGTGGTAGCAGGGATTCAGGTCTTGTTTAAAGGGACAGGTCTTGAGGAGAAGAAGAAACTATTAGAACTATAGTGTTACCATGGAGTATGATGTTTGCTGTAAGTTTTAAAAAATCCATAATGTATAAAATTAAGAAAGTTATTTTTTAATTCTAGTTTGTTAAGAGATTATTAAAAAATGAATACGGAATTTATCAAATTATGACAAATACACATTTTAGCATGAGAAAAAGACAAAACAGATGGATGAGAGGCAAGACACAGTCATCCAACAAACAATAGATGCTGATTTTCCAGAGCTGAAGGAACACCTAATCCTGGACACTAGAAGTCTCAAGAACTGCCAGATGAGACTCAAAAACGTAACACAACACGTGAAGAGAAAAATCTCATGTGCTCCCAAGAGCACACGACAAGATACATGTACAGGAAAAACAAATCAAACTCTCACCTCTGATGTGCAACACTGGATGCTGGAAGATGAAAGTCGGAACTTCTAGTGACTACAGGAGGCGTAAGCTGCCACCCCGGGTCCTCCTAGCCAGCTAAGACACCATGTACTCAAGAGGAGAAAAGAAATGTGTGAGGATACATAATGATTCAGACAAACTGAATGCTGAGAAAGCCACCTGTGAAAACATTCTGACCGAATAACTAATCAGATATAAAATATATCTTTCTATCAATGTCCTAGAGATGGCACACCTAATCACCATGTATTTGGTGACTTAAAACAACAGAAATGTGTTCCTCACAATTAAAAGGCCAAAGTCCTAAGTCAAGGTGTTTGCTGCCTCCAAAGTCTCTAGGAGAGAAGACTTCCTGCCTCTTCCAGGTGCTGGTGGCTCTTTTCTAGCCTTTAGCTTGTGATCTCTGCGTTCATGTCAGATGGCCTTCTTCCCCGTATCTCTGTGTCTCAGGTCTCCTGCTCCTTTCTCTTATGTGGACATCATTCATTCATTTAGGAACTGTCTTGAGATTCTTAACTAATTACACCTGCAAAGACTGTATTTTCAAATAAGATTACTCTCTCAGCCTGCCTTTTAAGGATCACTATTTAACCTATTACAACATGTTAAAACAGGAGATCATAAGAAGGGAAAAAAAAACACAATGGTAAGCAATAAACCTTGGGTTCATAAAATGCTGAAAATATGCCATGGACTGCTAAACCAGGACTTTTGAAATGGAAAAGAATTTTTGGAATACTGCAAGGGAAATTCCAATAATAGTCTAGACTAAAAATACTAGTCTATCTCAGCAAAAGCCAGCAGTAGAGGGGAGAGGGAGAATTAAAGGAAGGGAAAATATTTCAAACTGCTCACTTGTGAAGGGGGGGTTCAAACAGTCGGAAAATGGGACACCTTGATGGAAATAGTTAGAGGTCTGTTTTCATATACCAGAGAAGTACATGCTAGGTCCTGAGATCAGGGAAGGGAGGGAAATTTTCTGCCTTTTAACAAGAAGGAAGTAGGAATGAGTGACAACTTGACCAACAACTTTTTTCCCCTAGAAAAAGAGATGCAACACTGGAAATAAGTAATAACATAATAAAAGTAGAAGAAATAAAATATATCAAGTATATCACTAAAAGGGCAGCTCAATCAAATAGATTATATAAATTTAACACAGTTACAATTAGATTTCTAACAGTGTTTGTTTCAATGTTGGATTTCAATGATCTTACAGTTCATGTGAAAGAAGAAATGTCCCAAGGAGGAATGAAAACTTACCCAGCCTTCCCTATATGTATGTATCAAAACACAATATAAAACTGAAATTAAATAATTTTAAAGCTGCTGTTAGAAAAAAAATCATAGGAACAACATATAAAATCAAGATAGAAACCAAAGAATACAAGAGAAATTAACTTGCAACAACGTTGGTCTTTCACCTTTTGGAAACGTGGATTGTTTATTATTAAATGATGCTGTACAATTGCCCATCCATTAACAAAAAGTTGAACTCCTATCACATAACATATGAAAAAGTAAGTTCTACATTGAAAAATATAGGAGTAAGACAGTCTTTCTTAACCATGAATATAAAACCCTAACTATAATGAGTAGACATGCATGATTACACAATTTTAATAATATGACAACAATACTATAAAAGATAGTGGACAAATAAGGAACAGTTGTTTTCAGCATAGAAGAAATGCATAGGATAATGACTTGTACAGTGTAAACAAAACGTCTATACATTGACTAGAAAAACAGACAACCCAATAGAAAAAATAAAAGAATGTTCTTTTAATCTCATCCCCCATCAGCACTGTGGAATTGGTAACCACTATTAAGGACCACTATTTAACCTATTACACAACATGTTAAAACATGAGATCATAAGATCATCAACAGGAGATCATTAACCAATTCCACAGTGCTGATGGGGGATGAGATTAAAATATTCTCATGTATAGGTGGTCGTTACAACATGTGTTGACATCACTCTAGTACTGAGTGCCAGATAATTCCCCATAGCCAACCCACTTCTAGAAATCTACTCCATTGAATAAAAGCCCAGTATGTAAGTGTTATGGATTGAATTGTGTCCCACCAAAATTCATATGCTGAAGCCCTATCCTCCAATGTGATAGTATTAAGATGTGGGGTATTTGTGGTATATTTAGGTTTAGATGAAACCGAGAGAATGGGGCTCTCCTTCATGGGGAGAGATACCAGCGATCACTCACATATTATCTCTCTCTCTCTTTTTGAAAAATTTCAATGGTCCATTTTTACCTTGGATGGGTATTATATACTGTTAGATACTATTATATACTGTTTAGATCACCATTTGGAGATAAATCCCTCCCATTCAACCATATGCTTCTAACAGTTATAAATTTTTGATGGCCACAAAGTATTTCGTGATGTATAGGTACTATGATTTATTGAGCATTTAATTTTTTAAAGATTTTTTTTCCAACACAAACTAGACTGCAATGGACATCTTTGTTCATGCTTCTTACTGTGTTAGTCAGTTTGGGCCACCATAGTGCATCAAAATATCATAGATTGAGGAGGTTAACCAACAGAAATGTATCCTCTTACAGTTTATTTTCTTCTGAAAGTTTGTAAGTTTGATATCAGAGTGCCAGCATGGTTGGGTCCTGGTGAGGGCTCTCGTTCTGGCTTGTAGATGGCCAGGACCTTGCTGTGTGTTCCCGTGGCCTTTCCTCAGTGCTGACTAATACAGTCAGAAGCAAGAAATTTGATATATTCACATAATTCAATTTTACTAAGTAACACTTTTCATCAGGCATCAGGATTACTCGAAGGGCTTGTAAAATACAAATTTCTGGTCCCTTAGACCAAGAATTTCTGATTAAATAGATGTGCTGTAGAGGTGAAGTTTCTGGAATGATACTGATGCTGATGATTGGAGGACCATTCCTGATCTGCTTTCTTGAAACTTTTTCTTTTCTTACCCAAGTGATGCAGCATGCATATAAAACTAAATGAACCCCTGTTGTTTTATTCCTTCCTTCTCTTTTTATGGCTAAAGATATAATTATTATAATAATCAGCATAATTTTGAAAAACTATAGCTCAAGTACTTACTTTGGCTAGTAGTAATAGGTTCCCACATTCAGGACAATATTGGGCAGAGTATGAGCCAATCACTGTGCTGAGACCAGGAACTCAGAGGAGAAGAAGATCAGGGTTCTGACCCTGAGAAAAACAGCAGTCTAGTGGGAGGGGGGCAGGCTTTAATCAAGTGGAAAGCCAAATAAAGGTAAAATTACAGGGTCTAAATTTGCACTGTATTTGAGAATGAATACCCAGAGCCAGGTCAGGTGTATTGGGAAGCATCTTACAAGAACATTTTCCAGTAATTCTTGCATAAACTCTGTAAAATGGCAGCACTGTTCTCTCCCTTTTGGTGAGACCTAAACTGTACTCAAATCTGTGAGGCTCTTATATGGTTGCAAGGACTCAGAGATTCATCTAAATCCATTGCCTTTGCTGTTAATCATGGCAAATTATAAAATTTATATTTACTCAAATTAAATTTATATTTTATTTTACTCAAAATTTATATTTACATTTTACTCAGATGCTTACTACCTGACTACCTTACTACCTGACTACTACCCAGGTAGTAAGCATCAAAGAACTGGACCTTTTGGAAGAAGGTTGACAAATAATCATCAAATTTTCCAAAAACTATACACTTTTTTTTCTAAATAAGAATATACCAATTCAGTTGGCTGATAGCCTCTGGTCACTCTGGTTTCCTCTTTAAACCACAGTTGGAGTAAGTTATCTAGGTATGGTAAAAGTCAGATAGCACCTTGAACTTGGGTACTGACCAACAAAAACAATCAAACAAAATAATATTTTAAAATGCTTGATAGCTGCTAGTGCATGGCAAGTGGTCAATAAATGTTAATTTATTTCTCTTGCTCCTTGTCCAAACCACTATGTCTTAGAAAATAAAACCCAAGTTCTCTGGATTGACATTCAAAGCTGTTAGATGCTTGGATCCTCGCTCCCTTAGTCTATCCTTCTACACTCAGCTCTGTTATAGCTTGTTGCACTCTGTGGACCTTTGGTCTTTCTATAAACAGAGTGTTTACTTTCTCTTCTCTGGTCATGCTCCAGCTGCTTCCTCAGCCTACTGTCCTCTCCCTACTTTTCCATCAATCGGAATTATGCACAATCTTTAAAAACTATGTCTCTGCTGTTTCCCATCCTCAATCAGGTTGCACTGCAGACATTTCCAAGTGCAAAACTCTCTTTCCAGATCCCTGACTTTTCATTATTTTCCATTTTCTGCTAGGATGAAAGTTCTGGTCAGTTGTTCACATATCTATCCTCCTGCCTTGCTAGAAGGGAGATATTAGACAGCAAATGCAAAGACTTTTAATACAGGAATTTTTAAATTACTAACTACATTATAATTAAATTGAAGTAACTGGTGTATCTTTTTACAAAACAGTAAAGTTCAGTTTGTAACTGTAAGTCTGTTTTGGAACACTTCTTCACCCTTCCCTTTGATTTGCTCCCTTATATATGTACAGATAAAATGTACATGTATCTGCTTTCCTCATTAGATGTAGTTTGTTGCAGGGAGGGGTATGTGTGCACACACAGACACACTCACACACAAATAGGCGTTTGTCCCATTCCAATACAGAGTACTGGACTTTTCCCATAAATGCACTAATCAATCTGGTCATTCTTTCATTCATTCAAAAAATAGCTATAGGTGGAGGCCGTGCTAGATGTTTGGAATACATAATAAGCAAGATAGACATAGTTCTCACACTCAGGGAACTGTATCATTGCTAACATCTTCCTTAATATAATATAGAACACATGCTTTGAAGTCTCTTTCATTTCTCTCCTCTCATTATACCCAGTAGACAAGCTGTCACCAGCATGTATGTCATTCTTCTGCTCTAAAATCTCTCATTGATGCAACTACTACCCTTAATTTAATCTCCCAGCTCCCTAGTTAGGTTGTCTCTACTCAAATTCAGCAGCTTTTCTTTTCCAAAATAAAGGCTTTAGTTTCCTCTCCAGCCCTATCTGTATGGTGATGACTAATAATTACTCCTGAAACACAGTGCTGAACATAACAGACTTGGACTAATTAACTGATGATTGATTGATTGATGTCAACCTCACTACAACAGTGTCTCCGTACTCTCTATTATATAACTTTTAAATTCTGCAGTCTGAATTTCAGGGACATCCGTAATCTAGTCCTACTTATTTTTATTCTTTATTACTATTCAATTACGACTAGTTACTTCACTGTCTTTTAACCACAGAACTTCATTCGTTAGATTATGTGACAGATATTTTTC
The DNA here is from genome assembly GCA_963573935.1 of Arctocebus calabarensis. Lineage (NCBI taxonomy): Eukaryota > Metazoa > Chordata > Mammalia > Primates > Lorisidae > Arctocebus > Arctocebus calabarensis. The sequence continues at coordinate 13,070 of CAUYON010207764.1, forward strand.
ATTTTTCATTCCTTCTCACTCTACCTCATTGCTGATTCACTAAAATAGTTACCTGTCTGAAATCGCCTCTCTTTTCTCCGTCCCCTCTTCAAATCCAACAGTCCTTCTCAGGTCTATTCCAGATCTATCATATCATACCTGTTTAGCGAACTCTTGTGCCAAAAAACTTATTGTATTTCTTTGGGTCTTTTTAAACATTTAATTTTGTCTTCTCAATCAGATTGGAAGTTTCATATGTTCATTCCACAAACCAGCTAGAGCACCTACCATGTGCCAGGCACTATGCTAGATGTCAAACAAAATATATGTGAAACACAATCCTTGACTTTCAGAAACTTTCAGTCTGTAAAAGGCAAGAATGATGTCACAATTGTCTTAAGATATTAATTGTGTGATGTATTTTTTAATTATTTTACTAATAGAGGTTGATTTTTTTTTTTTTTTGAGACAGGGTCTCAAGCTGTCACCCTGAATAGAGTGCTATGACGTCACAGCTCACAGCAACCTCAAACTCTTGGGCTAAGTGATTCTCTTGCCTCAGCCTCCCAAGCTAGGACTACAGGCAGCCACCACAATGCCTGGCTATTTTTTTGCAGCTGTCATTGCCGTTTTATCTGGCAGGGGCCACATTCAAACCCACCACCCTTAGATATGCTCTTAAAATATTAACATGTATAACAAATGAAAAGAAAACCAAACAAAAAATAGTTTCTTTTTATATTTCTACCAGTGACTTTCTTGCATGCTTTACAGCTTTGTTTGTTTTGAAGCTTAGGTGCAGAGATAGATTAATTATACTACTCACTCATTTCCTTACCTGTCAATATCACTGGTCTTTGCAGAACCCATCAGAACTGCTAACTTAGCTTAACCCCCAACTCCCAGCAATTCAGGACAATGGCCTTTCACATAGACTCACTCCATCTCTTGGTAATATCCAACTCTCTTTGTAGAAAGTGAGGATGTGAAGGATGAAACTGAATGACAGCAATTTTGATGTGAAGATGATAGACCTTAACTCTGAAGAGATTTTATGGCACATGGAATTTAAAGGTGATAAATAAATGTGAGGACTTTTTAAAAATCTCATTTAAAAGATGTTTTTGAGTCAAGTATTTTCATTTTTAATGTATCCAAGTACTCACTTCACATGAGTACATTTTTTTCCTTCTTTAAAAGAAATTTAAACAGAGATAAATTCATTTAATGGACATGAATCTATAATATTTTACTAATACTTGAAACATGTAGTCTCTATGTAAGTCGAAAAAAATATAGAAAACCATGTCAATACAATAGAGGTCTGTTTCTTCCCCAAAGTTATATTTTTATACAAACTCTGGTCCTGAAAGCATAAGAAAAAGAAAAAGGTTGTTATATTTTAAAAATTAAACATGATTCTCAGGAGGTTTTAGTACATTAAGAATGTCAAACAGAAAAAAATAATGTTTTAGATTATAAAATAGCTACTCCATGGCAAGTAATTAGGAGAAACACTTTGAAAAGAGTAGTAGATTAAAGACAATTATTTAGTAATGAATAGGAACAACTATCTAAAATGACTCATTTAATTGGATTGACATTTGAAACTAAAACTCTAAAGAAGGAGAATTTTAAATCATTCTGTGATTAGAATAGAATTTAGGCTTTTTAACTAATTTAGCTGGAAATTATTACAAGTGTCTTATGATTATTGTATTATGAAGTTGGGCTTTGTGTTTTTGTGAATGGAGAGAGAATAAAAAATGGATTTGGTGTCCAGAATGGTTTGCTATGTAATGGTGATCAGTTCTGTCCAATGACAAGTTCTGACAGACAATATTTGGAATTTTATTATTTTATTTGACCCATGACTTTAAGCAGTAAATTTTTCTTAACCTGTTTTATAGGAAGAAAAATCACCTTATATATTTTTTTCCTCTGGAATCTCTGTAGATTAATGATGGTCTGAAGATGTTTAGGCAGGTATGACTAATGTGTAAAAAGTCGAGTCTCCAGTATTCTACAAATGCTTTGGGAAGACTGCAGGAGACAGACTGGGAATTTGCTGAGTTTGGTTATGCTAACATATCCACAGGCAAATTGCTTTTCAAACTAAGGCCAAAGTGCCAGATCTATGTAGAAGACTCCTCTTGCTAGGCAAGAATCATCACTTTCTACTCCCTTTTACAGAAATCAGCATTAGTGAGCTGAGAGTTATTCTTACTCTGCAGCCATTGTGAAATAGGAGGAAGGGGAAATTGCCCTGGCTAATCAAGATTTTCAGCCTTTCCTTCTGTTGTTCCATCTCAGGTCCTTTCTCCTCTAACCTCAAGCAAAGAAGAAGGAACTAAGCTCTCATCAGGACTGATCCCTTTCTCACTTCTTATATTAACCAAGAGGCTAGAAAGGATGGTTGTCTGATTAGTTAGCAATTTGAGCCTTAGCTTGAATTCTAGACAAGAGCAAAAATCCCATTAACATCTTTTTATAAGAAAAAGAGCAAATGGACCTGGGAATGAAAGAAGCAAGTGTAGGAAGAACAATTAATGATGCCCAGAATACATATTTGTGTAGTTTATAATAAGAAAGGGAGCAGAAAGTAAAGTCAGAAAGAGATCCATTAGCATTGTAGAACTTTGCAGTGCTGAGTAATAAGACATACTACCTACACTTTTCCCTTTCCTGATAAGAATTCAGGCTAAATTCAGAGTCTAATGAACGTAGGCTAAGAAAAGTAGCTTTGCAATCTGAAATGACAGACTTTGATATAATGCAGTGGCCATTTGCAGAGGAGAAAGTTTACTCAGAGAAGAGAAGATAGGATCATACAGTGAATATTAAATATGACCTATTTAAGTAGAAATCACCTTAATTATCCCAATAAAATGATGTAGAGAAGCAGTAGGTTTGCGTGGGATTGCTGCAACTATGGTAAAGATGTAGTAGCCATATCTACCCTAAAGAAAGAGCCTGCCCTGGGGAGTGTAACTGGCTGACAACATCTAGCTGCTGTAGTATCATGATCTGCTGCGGCATAGAGCTGAGGTTATGTTCTCTCCAGGGTGGTTCTCCCAGCCAATGAGAAATGTGGTGGCCATTCATATTCAATACAAGACTCTTCTATGGAGGAATCCATGCTCTAGGAATCCCCCTTGGCCTGTCTGGGACTTTCTGAGAGCTACAATGCAGTCTGAGCTTTTTTTTTTACCAAATCTTTTTTTTCTCTCTTCACAAGTGTCAGATACGAACTGTGTCTAAAGACTCTCCTGTCTGCCCCAGCCCTCTTCCATTGCATTTTTCCTAATAAATCTCTAGCACTTCTAATTTTAACCTATGTTTGCTTCCAGCAAGACTTTAACATACACAAGAGATGATCTAATAGTGCTTGTTTAGCCAGAGGGAAAGAGTAGCAAAAGCTCTTAATGATAGAGTTAAAGTAGGTACTTACCACTTCAGTGCCCTGTCTCAAAGTCATTTCTGAAATTTCCCTGTCACTGTGACAGACTACATATATCAACTGCCTTTTCTGTTGAAAACTAAAGTGCTAGGTAAGATATTTCTAAATATGTTCTTAATTCCATCAATAACTTGGCATTTAGTAAGAAAAACTCAGACAATAGAACCTAAATTAAGGTGGGAACACAAACAGTTACATGGAGAACTAAAACTAGCACTCATAATAAGGATATTTGATAGACTTTATGAAATTGAACTTTGATTTTAATAAAAGGTAGGAGAGATCATAAAGAAATAGCTGACAAACCCTAGTTGAAAAAGTTGGGAGGCAGTACTTCCAAATAAAGACGCCACATTATAAGAGTAAATAAGAAATAAATATGCCACAACCATTCTGAAAAACCCTTAAAAGTGTGAGGAATTCAAACAAAAGTTTTCTTTCTCTCCAATTTTAATGATAAATTATGAAGAAAACATATGCCCTAGGAATTGTGTAATGACTGTTCAACATTATGACAGGTTGAATGAAAAATTCAACTTTGTACCACATTTTCAACCTCAATTCTCATGGATTTTGTATTAGAAAAACATTGGGTCATAAATTTGGTATGAAGTTATTTCAGGTTAATGTTTTCAAGGACTTAAAAGAAACAAACATGCAATCTCCAGGAAGAAATGGACCACACCTCAAAAATTCTCACAAATAAGGTTGTGAGATATGATACCATGATCAAAAGTCACAAACAAACTGGAAGGCATTATACCTGAGAACCTGGAGAAACAATGTACCACAGAATGAGATCAGCAAAGATTTGTGATATAATTACCAAATGAAGACTATATAATAAATCTTTTTTAAAAGTCTTCAGAAATAAAAGGTGTTGAAAGATGAATAAGTGACTGAATGTGGTGGCTCATGCCTGTAATCCTCCCACTTGGATAGATTGCTTGAGCACAGAAGTTCAAGACCCGCCTGAGCAAGTGCAAGACCCCATCTCCACTAAAAATAGAAAAAAAATCCAGTTGTGGCAGGAGCCTGAGGTCCTAGCTGTTTAGAGGCTGAGGCAGAAGGATCGTTTGAACCGCGGGAGTTTGAGGTTGTTGTTGATCTAGGCTGATACCACTTTAGCCCGAGTGCGACAGACTGAGACTCCATCAAAAAAAAAAAAAAAAAGAGAGAGAGAAAGAAAAAATAAATAAAAGAAAGATAAATAAACAGCAAGAGTCTATACAAAAGTTCAAGCATATCTTTTAATAAATGAAACTCCATATCTGGAAATTGAAGATAAAGTAATCGAAGAGAATGAGTGTTTTAAAAAATAAGTCTGGAGAAATCAATGCAATACACATAGAGAGATAAATATGAAAATAAGTAAATGGACATGGAAAAATACTCATCACATAAAAATTTAGAGGGAAAGTAGAAAAAGTATGGGATAGATACAACTATTGAAAAGTTAATGCCTGAGGATTTTTCAGGACCAATGAAAGGTGTAAGATTCAAGAAGAACTACAAAGCTCAAATTTATCTTTGGTAAAACCGCATAAACTTTGGGTAAATAAAATCAACTCCTCATCTAGATAATCCTTATTAAACTGTATAACATTGAAGAGAAAGAGGTAGAAAAGAAAAGCAGCCAGAAAAATAAATATCTACAAAGCAATGGTGATTAGAATGATGGCTTACTTCTTTTAAAAAAGGAAAAAAGAAAAGAAAAGAAAGATGGAAAAAATAAAATAATATATTCAAGACCCTGAGAGGAAATAAAAACTTCCAATCTGGTTGTATGCCAAGGAAATGTATAATAATTTTCAGACAAACAAAAATTAAGATCCAAATCAACAATAGATCATCACTGAAGGAAATTCTAAAAGTGTGGTTTAAGCAGAAGAAAATGTCCAAAAGGCAACAAGACAATAACCAAGAAACTATTCAATATCTGGATACAACTAAATTAAATAACCTCACCTACATAAAACAATAATAGTCATATATTGAAAAGTTAGAAATATAATAGAACTAAATTATGTGTCAATTATAATGTAAAATTTACATAGAGGAAATCAGAAGGATCTTTGTTATTCATGATGATGGTAATTATTAAATTTAAATAAAAACAATGGGAGTAGAAATAAATTCCATAACATAATTGGAGTCACATCTTTAATACACTGAAACAAACTCATGAACAAAAAACAACAGCTTATCATTGTGGTGCTCAATACCCAGCAAAAATAGTTTTCAAAAGGAAAGGTGAAATAAAGACTTCGCAGATACATAAAAAATAAAGATGATACCAGACGAAAATATGGATCTAACAAAATAATGAAGAGCATTGGAAATGGAAGCTATATGGGCAAATATACAAATGGTATTCTAATTATTTAAATGCCTTTAAAAGATAATTGATTTAACAATGTATTGTGGAGATTATAGCATGTCATAAATATAAAATATGTGTCAATAATAAAAAGATAAAAATAAAAAAACAATTGGTTCAAACATTCCAATCGGAAATACTTAATAAAGCAAGGAGCTAAAATACAAACTAAAGTCAGCTAGTGACCATTTATCATAGATATATTTTAAATACAAAAAACAACTTAAATTCAAAAATTAAATAAAGTATACCAAGGAAATTTAATCCATAGAAAGCTAATCTATTTACACTAAAAACAGAATGTACGATAAAAAAGTTAAAATAAATCATAAAATAATGCTTAAATTACAAGATATTATATATATGTTCTAATACATATGAAACTAATAACATAATCTTCAAACATAAAGCCAAATCTGACCAACCAAAGGGAAAAATAGAAAAATCCTTTATCGCAGTAGATGACTTTAACACACTGCTCTCAGTAAGTGATAAGTTAAAAGAAAAATTAAAAAGGATATTGGTTATTTGAGGGAAAAAACCCTGAATCTTGGTGAAATAATAAAATGAAAGTTATATTTTTCCCTTTTTCATTGTGTTTTTCAAAATTATTTTTCTAACTCTAAGATTCTATTCTTGCTTTCTACCTAATTGCATTTAGTTGATTGATCTTTTTAAAATTGTGGGGACTTGCTTTAAGTCTGTTTATGTTTTGAAGTTTTTTAAACATTCTCTGTGAAGAAAGCAAGAACAGAAATGTAACTAGGAAAATACAACATGTTTGGAAATTGAGAAAGTGACAAATATTGACATAAAACTTTTAGATATAAATGCATGTTAAAAATTAGAGGTTTAAAATTGAGTACAACTACATCCTAATGAACACAACTTAGAAAAAAATTCTAATAAAAATACAAGTTATCAGAAAGTAAATCAAGAAGGGATGAATAACCTTAATAGATTTATACATTCAAAAAATTAAATAAATATTGAAAAATTCTCCCACATAGGAATATTTGTCCCCAGATGGACTAATCTTTGAGGGATACCATGTATTCAAGAAACAAATATCCAGATTTACGCAGACAATAACTATAGAAAAGAAGTTATCTGCAGCTAGCATCATGACATAAGAGTTAACATCTGACAAGGACAGTATTAATAAAGAAAATCATAGGATCATTTCATTCATGAATATAAATGCAAAAATCCTAAACAAAATGTTAGCAAACTAAATCCAAGATGTCCAAATAAAACTCAATATTGACTTCTAATAATTCATTACAAATAAGAAATGAAAGGAATAACTTTAATAAAATAAAGATTACTTATAACAAATCTATGCCAAGCATTGCAATTATAATTAATAGTAAAATACGGTGAAAATGCTTATTTCATGATATGAATAAAGGCAATCATGCCCATTATTAGCAACTCTAATGAATTTTGTCCTGGAGAACCTAGCTAAGCAGAATTTTTAATAGAGATTTCAAAACCCAATCAAGATAATTAAATATCCAAAATTAGTGAATATATAGTCAATATTCATGGATTGGATGATGTAGTACATACTCTGTTACTTCACTCACATCTCCTCTTTGGCCTATGATGGTTAGTTTTAGATGTCCATTTGACTAGATTAAGGGAAACCTACATTATAGGTAAAACATTGTTACTGAGTGAGACTGTTAAAGCATTCCTAGAGAAGATTTGCATATAAGTCAGTGGACTTCATGGCGAAGATCTGCCCTTAATGTTCATGGTTACCCCATTGGCTAGGGGAACAAATGGAACAAAAAGGCAGAGGAATAGAGATCTCTCTCTCTCTCTCTCTCTCCCCTGTGATACTCTTCTTTTTTTCTTAGACATCAGAACTCCAGACTCTCTGGTTTTTGGATTCAGGTATTGAAACCAGCCCCCATTTTCCAGGCTTTCAGCCTCAGCTAGTTACACAATTACACCATTAGCTTTCCTGATTTTGAGGGCCTTTGGTCTTGGACTGAGACACACTACCAATTTCCCCCATTTTCAAACTTACAGAAGGCTGATCATGGGAATTCTCAGCCTCCACAATAGTGTGAACCAGTTCCCCTAATTCCCCTTTCATATACCTCTATCTATGTATTTCTGTATCTATGTCTATATCCTATTTGTTCTGTCTCTCTGGAGAGCCATGACTAATACAGGACTAATGCACCCATCCACAGCTGCCTGGATATCAGCATCTACAGCTCACAGCTTCATCCCTTATTACAAATTCTCCACTGCAGAAGAGAACTGCCTCACTCAAGGTTATGTCCCTTTCCAACAGGCAGCTACAAAAAAGAACTAAATAACATGGGTATTCAAAGACTTACTCCCCTACCTCAATTAGGGGTAATTTTGAAGGACTATTATTACTCTAGAGATTTTGAGAGGATTGGATGAGACTTTAGTTGCAATAGCATTGGTCTTCCTGATAGCAATGGGGGTGATAGTACTCTGAAATAAAGGAGGCCAGGTGGCAGCATTTGTATGCCAGAAATAAATTAGGAACAATTATTGTAATGAGGAGCAAGTTTAGAGTGACATGCAGTGGTCCCAACCTACAGAAAACTACGGCAACTGAAAACAAATCATATGTTCCTAGAGGCAAGATGGATATAGCTATTGATTTTTTTTTATAATAAAAAGAAATGAAGACTTGATTACCAAAAATCCTAATAACAACTACACAATGTAATGTCATACCTGTCCTTATTCCTGGACTTGAGTCAATTCTCAAAGCAGAAACTCTTTAATGGAAACCATGTGAATAGACCACATGGACATAATGGGCTTGGTTTATTCAGGCCCATCAAATCATGAGATTGGATGGACTCAGCTGCAGTTCATTAGAAGATGACTGTGATATCAAGGTTTTGGGCAAAAACAGTCAGAACAAAGTTGAAATGTGGGTGTCTCAACACTGTCTGCTATTATTACACTAGAGGGCAATACATAGCCAATGTTTGACTATTGTTGTGATACTAAATCCTGATGCACTTGCTTTAATTTGGTACAGTTCTAAAAAGTAGTCCCATTGGCATGGAAGGCTTAAATAAAACATCAACAATACATTGGCTAAAAAATAAGTCACTTTGACTCCAAAGGAGACTCTTAGAAAGTCAGTTTTAAATATTAATTCACAGGGGGAGGAGCCAAGATGGCGGTCTGTAGCCAGCTTTCTGCAGACGCTCCTGTCCAGAAGGAGAGTTAAAGGACAGAAATTTAGCAAGAAAGCCAACGGTTTGGAGCTGAGTCAAGAGACAAGGTCGAGGAACGCACA
>CAUYON010207770.1:0-26544 GCA_963573935.1 Arctocebus calabarensis
CAGGCGCCCGCCACAACGCCCGGCCATTTTTTGGTTGCAGCCGTCATTGTTGTTTGGCGGGTCCTGGGGCTGGATTTGAACCCGCCAGCTCAGGTGTACGTGGCTGGCGCCTTAGCCCGTTGAGCCACAGGCGCCAAGCCCACAACTCTTAATTTTGATATGGATTAAAAATAAATCTTTTTGTGCCTTCTGCTGATCCCATACTCTTAATACTCAATGACATTAAATGAATAATTGTGCTTGCTACTGCAAATCGTAGCAAAATGGCTTATGGCCAGAGTTGATTTGCTTTGCCTACCTATCCATATGTTCTTAGAATGAGACAGATACGGAAATACTGTGATAGGCCTAACACATTCATTTCAGATTCTCTTAGAGGAACAGACTGATAAATCAAATGGTCTTTTGTGGTTTGGTTCCAGCTCCACCAATATGGCCTATGGTATGAAGTTAAGAAAATTACTGACAAATATGATTGTTGAGTTAGGTCTGGTTGCCTTCCAGGCCTGACGCATTTCACTAACTTGTGCTGCATTGGGATGAGGGTTATTCTTTTGTTCTAAGGGAAACTTAAAATAGGTAACACTATAAGAATACCCAAAAGTCTCATGGAATTTTTTGTTTTTTTTTTGTTTTGAGATAGAGTCTTACTATGTTGCCCTTGGTAGAGTGCTGTGGTCTCCCAGCTCACAGCAACCTCAAGCTCTTAGCTTTAAGTGATTCTCTTGCCTCAACCTCCCAAGTAGCTGGAACTACAGGTACCTGCCATAACACCTGCCTATTTTTTGTTGCAGTGGTCATTGTTGGTTAGCTGGCCTGGGCCATATTTGAACCCACCCACTCATACAAATTCCAATGTATGTGGTTGGTGCTGTAACCACTGTGCTACGGGCACTGAGCCAACTCAAGGATCTTTTTTTTTTTTTAACTTTAAAGGAACCAAAGTAAGATTTAAAAATATGATTTTAAAAAACATAGAATAGAATCTTTTAATCCTTATGAAACTAATCCAGTTAAGCTATTCTTCCCCCACTTTCAAAATTTGCTATATTTGAAAACCTTTTTCTAATCTCATCACTGGATGCTTTCTCTTGATGGTCGATGGACAGTATGCCATGTGCTTTTTTAGACAGGACAACAAATAGGAGATGCCTATTATCCATGCAGGGCTTATGAGATAGGGTGAAAGGAAAGAGGAGGATGTACTGTCTATCAAAATAATTTATTTGTTGTTGGCCAGTGGCATCTCATCTCTTGTTTAGAATGATGCTTTACTTTGAGAAATCCACTAAATCTCAAAGAGAAAAAGAATATAGAGGAAACATCTAGTTACCTGAAGGTTTGAGAAGTGATTGAATCTGAACACTTTCTGTTGTAGGTAAAAATTTATTATTTAAGTTGGAAAAATGGTGCTAAATATAGCAATTTGGGGGGGAAGTACAGAAATGCATCTCTTTTGTGTTTGGCGGCTACATTACTCAACGCTGCAAACATATTTTTTTTTTGTATGAAAATGAACGTTTCTTTTGTGGGAGGGTGCCATTTTATGTGGAGTTGAAATTACTCCCCAACAAACTGTATTTTACCTTGAGAAGTGATTGGTGTCAAAAGCATCGCTTGTATCAAGATATATACGTAGAGAGAGAGTGGAGTTTGCTCAGTAATCTGTGGTGCCCTGATGGTTTATGTTGATGATGTACTGACACAATTTACATCAGCCATTCTTTTTTACTTTGAACTGTAAGGTGCCATAGCTTCTGGATTTATATTTGTAAGACTTTTAACCATTTAAGAAGTTATTTTTAACAAATGAACATGTATTTATGACATTCTAGTTCTGAGTAGAACATAAATAAAGCAGCGCTGCTTTTAAGAATGTGAAGCCGTAGGGAGCTCTTTGGCAAGCAGCACTGTTGGTGCTGGCCTTCACAACGACTGTAAGGACGATCCTTATGATTTCTAGCAGCCCGCCAAGTTCCTAGGAAGCAGGATGAGCACTAAGCTTGGGAGTCAGAGTACTCAGGTTGGAATCTCAGTACTGCCGTGAGACGTGTGATCTTAGTCAACTTGTTTAACTTCTTGGTGCCTCCGTTTCCTAATTTTTAAAATAGGGAAAACAGTAGGATTGTTTTGAGAACTAAATGAGAGAGAAAAATACACAGAATAGTAAATGATTATTTTCATGATGATGCTTTGCAATATTTTAATCCTTACGAAAGTAATCCAGTGAAGCTTTTCTTCCCCCACTCTCAAATGACAGATTTGGAAATGCGTCTCGAGGAACTTAAATATGTTGCCCATGAACACAGATTGGGGACTGAAAGTTATAATAAGAGTGCTTGGCTTCCAGGCGCCAATACAGTTCACTAAATTTTGCTGCCTCAAAATTAGAGCTATTATTCTTCCTTTTAAAGGGGAACCTTATGAAGGAAACTTTATCAGAATACATAAATCTTAATTTTTCATGGAATTTTCTTAACTTTTTTTTTTTTTTTTTGAGACAGAACCTCAAGCTATCACCCTGGGTAGAGTGTTGTGGTTTCACAGTGCACAGCAACCTCAAACTCCTGGGCTTAAGCGACTCTCTTGCCTCAGCCTCCCAAGTAGCTGGGACTTCAGGCACCTGCCACAATGCCCGGCTATTTTTTTTTTTTTTTTTTCAAGACAGAGCCTCAAGCTGTTGCCCTGGGTAGAGTGCTGTGGCATCACAGGTCACAGCAACCTTGAACTCCTGGGCGCCAGTGATTCTCCTGACTCCACTTCCCAAGTAGCTGGGATTACAGGCACCCCCCCCACAACGCCTGGCGATTTATTTTTGGTTGCAGCCATCATTGTTTGGCAGGCCCGGGCTGGATTCGAACCCACCAGCTCAGATGTATGTGGCTGGCACCTTAGCCGCTTGAGCTACAGGTGCCGAGCCATTGGCTATTTTTTGGTTATAGTTGTCATTGCTGTTTGGCAGGCCTGGGCTGAATTCGAACCCACCAGCTCTGGTGTATGTGGCTGGTGCTTTAGCCACTTGAACTATAGGCGCCTTAGCCACTTGAGCTATCGGCGCCACCAGGAATTTTCTTAACTTTAATGGAACCAAATACTGTGTAGTATGCAGGAAGAAGCCATTATCAACCCTGGAAATATGTTCTTGGGGAGAAAGATTTGATAGTATCTTGAGTCATAAGAGGAACATTTATGCCACATGGTTAAGTTAAAATGTAATTTAGGGAAATTTGGAGGAATTTTATGAACATGAGTATTACACTGAAGCTGTCACACATTTTCTAGATCCAATTTTAATTACATGTGCATGGATTATTCAATCTGAATATTAACCCTTATAAATCTTACCTTAACTTCTTATTAATATTAATGCCTACTTTGTTTAATTAAATAATTTATAGAGACTAAGAAAAAAATGTATCTCTCTTTCAAACTATTCGTCATATTCTAAGACTTTTAGTGGCAAAAGCCATTGAAATACAAAGTTTCTCTCTTAGTTACACCCCTGTTGTCACAGTTGGGTGCTGTGTATACTATAAGGGGGTTAAAGGTTTGCTGACTGTTTTGGTCAAGATTATCTTTTGCACATTCTTCACTATTCCTAAACTTTTTAGACCCACCTGTGCTGAAGTTATCAATGCAGCAGTGGCATTGATGTCATCTTGTTATCTGTTTGTTTGACGTTCAATGTGGTTTCAACGCTGCTGTGGCCATGCATGGTCTTCTAATGTCAGAAAGAGGCAAGATGAAGTGAGATTTTTCTTTTCTTTTTAATATAATATAAATTCACTGCTTTAACCATTTTAAATGCATCATTTAGTACCATTAAGTACAGTCACAATAGTGTGTAACCATTACCACTATCTCGTATATTTTTCTTTTCTTTTTGTTTTGTTGGGGATTCATTGAGGGTACAAGAAGCCAGGTTACACTGATTGCATTTGTTAGGTAAAGTTCCTCTTATAATTGTGTCTTGCTCCCCAAAAGTGTGTCACACACTGAGACCCCCCCTTGTTTTTTATTTTTTGAGACAGAGTCTCTCCCTGTCACCCTGGGTAGAGTGCTGTGTTGTCCTAGCTCACAGCAATCTCAAATTCCTGGGTTCCAGTAAACCTCTTTTCTCTGCCTCCCAAGTAGCTGGGGCTATAGGCACCTGCCATAACACCCGGCTATTTTCAGAGATGAGGTCTCATTCTTGCTCATGCTGGTCTCAGACTCCTGAGCTCAGGTGATCCCCTGTCTCAGCCTTCCAGAGTGCTGGGATTATAGGCCCAAGCCACCAGGCATGGCCAGTGAGATTTTCCTAATACCTAAAATACCCCTGTTGTGGTAATGGGTACTGAAACCCACTGAGATTAAAACGTGGGTATGAAGCCGACTGTGTTTATATTTGAGAGAGGCAGGTCAAGTTTGGACCTTTCCTTTGTATTGTCTAGTTTGACAACAGTCTCCCCCCTTCACACCCCCCCCCCCCGATTCCTGCGCTGGTATTCTGGGCACAATCCCTGGTCCATCCCTATTTCTACTTACCCTTCCAGTGATGGGTCCTGCCCCTTTAATCTCAATCTTATATTGCCCTCCCATTCAGTCCTGTTTCCCCAGTCCCATTGTCATTTAAGTTTTTACAAACTTTGAAATAGTATGTACTTTTTTTCTCTTTTTCTGGATAAAATATAAAAATATTCTCCATATTATTAAATTTCCTTTAAGACTTGATTTTTATATTTGTGGGCTACTTTGTCATATGGTCACGCCCAGTTAAAAATTTCCTCTATTTTTCTTTAGATTATTTCCTATTCTTGGCTCTTATAAATGATATTTCTGTATATATTCTTATTTGTGAACACCTCTGGCTAAATTTCTGGAAATATAATTGCAGGGCCATGAGTTCTCAATGTATTTTTAAAGGTTCCAGAAACATAATGGCCTTTCTTTTCAAAGAGGTCACCAATTTATTCTCCTATCAATAGCATAATAGCATCTATCTCACTAGAGGCTTGTTATTACCTGAAACAATGTTTTCAATTCACTCGAAAAATGTTATCATGATGTTATTTTAATTGGTATTTTTGAATGTTAGTGAGGGTAGATATTTGTTTCATATCTGTGTATGACTTGTATCTCAAATTTTTTGTAGTTTGTATGTTTTGAGTAGACATTTTACAGTAGTAAAATCTATTTTTTCATTTTGAGTTTTTACTGATTTTTATATTGATAAAATAATTTCATGTTAAATATTTATCTTTACTTTCTCCCTGTTTTATAGCATTGAAAAATCTCCTAAGATATTTAAATATTTTAATTCATTTGAAATGTGATTTGGTATATTTTATGAGTATCCAAAATTGAATTGCATAAATTTAATCTTTCTAAATATGTAACAATTTTCTCCTGATTATTAAATGTTTTTTCTTAACTATGCTACAGACTCTTTCATGGTCATCTGATTAGTTTCATTGATCTTTCTGTTGATTTTTTTAAAAGATTATTTTTCATTCTTATGGGTACATATGAGTTTTTTTTTTTTTTTTGAGACAGAGCCTCAAGCTGTCACCCTGGATAGAGTGTTGTGGCATCATAGCTCACAGCAACCTCCAATTCCTAGACTCAAGCAAGTCTCTTGCCTCTGCCTCCCAAGTAGCTGGGACTACAGGCTCCTGCCACAATGCCCGGTCATTTTTTGGTTGCAGCTGTCATTGTTGTTTGGCGGGCCCGGGGGCTGGATTCAAACCCCCCAGCTCAGGTGTATGTGGCTGGCACCTTAGCCCGCTGAGCCATAGGCACCGAGCCTACATATGATGTTTTGATATAAGCTTTTAGACAGGTTCTCAACTTGTTTTAAATGCTAAAATTTTAAATTACATTTTGATTTGATAGAGTGTCCCTTGGTTATTTTTATTTTCCAAAATATCTTTTGCTTCTGTTGTCTGTTCATCCAGGGGAATTTTAGGATGATGTTAGTATCCTTTCCCCAAAATATTACACTGGAAAGAATTGACACATTGAATGTATTTTTTGTCTGTTTGTTTAGTTAGATCTTATTTTATGTTTTTTCAGTAAAGTTATCTATTTTTAGTTGTGTAAATTCCACATATGGAATCATGGTTATTCATAGGCATTCTATATTCCTGATTGCTACTCTGAATAAGATATTTTTTTCTATTGTATTTTCCAGCTCAATTTACTGGTATACCGCTTTAAAATAGTTTTTCATAGTCATTTTTTAATAGTTCCCACTCTTAATTCCAGCACCAGAGGGAGCTGTAACGCAGTGGAAAAAGATCCTTTATCACTGAGGTGGCCTGATTCTCAATCCAAGCTCTGCAAATCATTCCCCATGTAGCCTTGGCCAAGTCATCTGTAAAATGGGCAAATTCTTCCCATCTCTCACATTCTGTTGGGAAAATCCATTCGGAAGAGTTAATGCTCAGTAGCTCCTGGGCCAATCTGTAGGGACCGCACTGGGATTGGGAGCCCTCAAGGGGTAAATATGCATTTGTATAATGTTGGCAGCTGATTAATTTACCTGTGTCTGAGGCAGAACCTAATGGGAAATATGTTCTTATCTGGAGAGGGGGGAAAGAAAAGCCATTAGCTGTATTTCCAGAATTTGATAGCAAAGTCAATCTGTCTTCTGTTTTTATGCATTATCAATGTTACCCTAAATGCAATTATAGATTATGAATAGCAGCACGGTATAGTGGGATAAACAGTGACTGGGGTTCCCTGGCAACTTGAGTCCTAAGTCCTCACTGGGACATTTTGTTGAGTGATCTTGAGCCATTCAGTCTTTTGAGACCTGTGTTTGCTAAAATATAAGAAAAAGATTCAAGTGTGAGTCAAAACATACAGACCAATTCAAGATTATTCTCAGGAATGAAATCAGGGTGGGAAATGGAATACCTGATTTATTCTGAATATGCCTGATGGTTCTCTGTATTTGTCGCCAGTGGCTTGGTGCAGATGTGTGAGGCCTGGTTTGCGTGGGTTTCCTGCACTCCCTAATTCCCTAAAGTTACCGTCATTGGCCGCTCAAAAGTATGGATCTTCCAGGAAAGATTTTTATTTTCTAAATACCTAAAATTATAGTGAAAACACAACAGTATTTTAATTTTAATTTTATTTTAAGAATTCCTCAAATTATTCCTGTTTTTTAGACTATGAAGGTGTTGACAGACCCGAACCAGAGCTTTGTGAGGGGCAATGCTATAATCCAATGAGTGTCCATGAATCCAGGATCACGGTGGTCATTACCGCTCATTACCATCGTGAGAAAGAGGATGATTAAACTCATAGTTACTGCGAGACACTTCTGACGACAGGAGGCAATGATGAAAATAAACTGACTTCAATATACATTTAGAACCGGGAATAATGGAATGTGGCAGGAAGCCAATAAATGAACATGGCCCTCCGCTCTGATCAATGAATTACTTTCCCGTCTCTGTCCTGGCTCTGGAGAGCAGTACAAGAGCCTTAATGAAAAATCAATAGCCCTCTGTAATTCAAAAATGGAATCCATCGTTTGACCTGACTTTTTCTTTTTTTTCCTTGCTAAGAGAATATCTTAGCTCCAGGCAGAGCTCGATGGTAAAGAGCCATTCTTCACAAAGCCTACAGAAGACATCTGACATCAGTCCACAACAATTTGTACCTGCTGGGGACAGGCTTTTCTTCCTTACCATCTTACGGAGTGATGGGGTTTTCAGATTTATTTTCCCTTGTAGCTCTTCCTTCTAATCCCTATTTTAAAAATTATATGCAACCATCATTTGTTTTGTTATCTTAATAGTTCTTGGGGCAGTTACTCTGCTATCAATGCTGAAGATGCTTTAAAACATAGGTTCATAGCTCTGTACACTATCTTTAGACCCATCTGGGATTGAATGGGAATCAATTTTTCTAGCAGCCCTCTCTGCTTACCTCCTCTAGCATCTGTTAACTATTAAACCTGTGCTCAAAACAAGCCAGGGCCCACATACCCTTGACCTAAAAGCAATTAGGTTAGGCTGACAGAAAATCACGATGTAGGTTTTAAAATTGCGTTTTCTGCTTTTTGTTTGGAGTCTCTTATTATAGAGCACAGGGGTTCTTGGGAGTCTCTGCCAGCCCCTATGTAGTGGTGTGCTGATAATCTTCAGTGTCTGGCTTCTTGGTGGGGGTGACCCTTCTTTTTAGGGTTTGCTAATTTCTGTGGTTTAAATGGTTCCACCATGGTTGATTTCAAGCTATCCTGCTGACTGTCACTGACTTTGGTTGGGAGGAGAGCTCACAGTGGACTCAGCTTGAGGGTTGGTGTGAGCTGGCCCTGCCCACGACTGGTATCCATTTACCACCTTTGCACAAATTAGCAGACAATACCCTCTCTGGGTACATAGCACATGGCTCGGTGATTGGTGTGGGGATGGATTCCAGCCCTCACATCCCCTGCTGGCCCAGCATGGGAGCACATATGTTGTCTTGTACAAGCATTTGTGAGCTCTGGGAGTTCTTCTCTTGGGGTCCATAAAACCATTAAGGGACTGTGGATGAACTTCATAGGGTCTTCCTATACAGTCACAGGAAAGAGAAAGAGAGAGTGTGTGTATGTGTGTGATCCTTTATCTGGGGAGATGGCCCATAGCTTTTATCAGCTTTTTGAAAGGAGCTCTAATTTAAAAAATTAAACCATTGACAATTCTAATTACATTGGTAGGAACATGCCAATCCAAAGTAGTTTTAAATGCAACCTCAAGGGGGATGAAGCCACAAGACCTACTGAGAGTCCTGATTTTGCAGCTTCTGGGAGGAAGAAAGACATAATTTTGAAATTAGAAGCAAAAATGGGATTTTGGTGGGCCTAGGCACTGCTGAATATTTCATCAGTACACACAATATTTGCATTTTGTATGATGGTGCAAGGAGGAGGCGACAGGGCTCAGTCTTCCCACCCTGTCTACATCCTGATCCCGAACTTGCACCAAGAACACTGGAAAGTGGTCATCCCTTTTGTCCTTCACAAGTAACACAGAGCACCGAGTGAAGTCCCAAGCCTTTTTTCTTTTGTCTTTGCCCCGGGGCTGGGTCATCTTGCTCCGGCTCAGCCCCAGGAGTTCTAGTACGTGAAGGTTCTTGTGGTAGCATCTGATACCCAGGGCTGCGGGCTGGGGAAGATTCCTGCCTCTGTGTCAGTGGCTGAGGCTGTGTGCACCTGTTGCAATCTAAGGGTATCACCCTGCCTACAGGTTTAAAAATTCATTTCCGGAGTGTTTTGTATTTTTCATTTAATCACCCAATGGTGAGGCTAATAGGGTATGTCTCTTTATCACCATCTTGTCAAAATTCAGGAACTGAGAGGTGTGCGCTGGGGAACCAAGAATTAGAAGTTGAGTCAGACCGCAGCCCTTCTGGAATCGGGCCGGTGGTGTTTGCATCACCCCTCGTTGCTCTGCCGAGGCGACCCCACCTGCTCCAGAGGCTGAAGGCTCAAGCAGTCATGACTCAAGGCTGTGCTGAGGATAATCCTCAGGACTCCTGTCTGGACCGCAGTTATTCTAATACTTCTGATGATTTTTCTTAAAGCAACCTCTTTTATGAGCAAGGGGTTTGGAGCGGAATTCCGACTCTGCCTTTTACTGGTTCTGTAACCTGTTTTTGAACTTTCCTTTCTGTAAAATTGGGGGTAACAGCACTTCCTTCAGGATTTTTGTGAACATTAATGCACATAAAGCACTTATCCCATGCCCCAAAGGTGCCTAGAAAGCATTCACGAAACAGCAGCTGTATTCGTTCTTTACAGTATACTCAACATTCTAATTGATTTTGTATGTTTTTAGAGACAGAGTTTTACTTTGTCGCCTTCAAGATAGTGCCGTGGCATCACACAACAGGTTGCTGTGAGCCTCCAGAGTAGCTGGGACTACAGGCGCCCACCACAATGCCTGGCTATTTTTTGTTGTAGTTTGGCCGGGCCGGGTTGGAACCCGCCACCCTTGGTATATGGGGCTGGTGCCCTACCCACTGAGCCACAGGTGCCGCCCACATTCTAATCTATTTACCACAATTAAAACATTGCTTTATCTAGAAGTTGAAGGTCCTAATTTATTGGAAAGCTTTATTTGAAAACCCTGGCACTAACATACATGTAAAAAGTTCCAAATACGGCCACAGGGATTGAGTCTTTGTTTCTACTCTTCAAAAAACAGAGAAGAATACCCGCAAAGAAAAGAAAAGAGAGAGAAGAGAAGAAGGGAAAAGAAAAGAAAACAAAAAAAAATTCTGAGCCTTTTCAAACCGCATCCCTCTCTGGGCCTCTGTGCTAACAGACGGCTTTGAGCTCTTGCTCTGCCTAAGTCCGGAAACGGAGGTTTCTGTGGGCCGCGCCTCCCAGCTTACTCTAAGGTGTTGTTCCTGATTTTCTGTTCCTAGATATTGCCGGCCCACATTACCCGGAGTAACGGTTACCTTTCCTCATCACAGACGTGCTGCTCCTACCATCGGCAGCAGTCTTTCTTCCCACCCTCTGTGTTTTCCCAGGGATGTGGACCGTCTGCTGCCCCCTGGACAGGTCCCTTCTGCTCCTGAGCTGCCCGTCTCCTGTGTGGTCTGTTAGCTGCATGCGGGGCGGCTGGCAAGAGGCCCGGCTCCCCTCCGTGGCACCGTGCCGCCCACGCTCACCCCTTGTCCATGCGGGGCCGCTGGCAAGAGGCCCGGCTCCCCTCCGTGGCACCGTGCCGCCCACGCTCACCCCTTGTCCATGCCGGGCGGCTGGCAAGAGGCCCGGCTCCCCTCCGTGGCGCCGTGCCGCCCACGCTCACCCCTTGTCATCTTGCACCCAAGCAGGGGAGTAGTGTTGGAAATGTGCGGGAGGCTGGGGCAGGTAGGGGCGTTCCAGACGGGAGGTCTTCGAGCAGGTGCAGAGAGCCTGAATCTGCAATCACTCCCCTTTCCCGAGCTCCTAGTGGGGTTTAATTCGTATCCAATCCCCTTCTTTCCTTCCCCCATCCAAAAAAACCTGTTCCAATTGTCAAAAAGACTCGCTTTCATCCTGAAGAGCATTTTTCAGACTTCCCCGCTGCGTAATAGAAGCGATACCCCCTTCTTCTTCTCCCTCCTCCTTCCCTCCCTCCCTCCTTCCCTCCATTTTTTAGTTTCCTTCCTCTTTTTCCTGCCTTGTTTCCTTCTTGATTTGATTTTTAAAGCCTCCTTGCATCTTTTCTCTCCCTCTTTCCTTTCTCTTGCCTGCCTTCCTTCTATCTCTTTATTTCACTTTTCTTTTCTTTTTTCTTTCTTCAGACAGAAAGGAAACCATACTCAGTACAATCATTTAAGAAGGTTTATTCTCAGCCAGATTTGAAGACCATGACCCAGAGTCACAGTAAAAAAGCCTTAAGCAAGTGGACTTGAGGTGCTGGGGTTACAGTTTGGTTTTATACATTTCAGGGAGACAGGAATTACAGGTGAGGTCAGAAATCAATACATGGAAAACATACATTGGTTTGGTCCCAAAAGGTGGGACATTGGCATTGGGGAGGCTTATAGGTGATAGGTGGTTTAAAGATTATTTAGCTGACAATTAATTTTCTGGAAAGAGTTAGGCTCTCTCTGAAAGACCAGGAAATTAGTGAAAAGGAATGCTTAAGATAAAGAATCTGTCAGTTAGAGACAAAGTAGCGGACAGCCTCCAGTGGCTTGTTAAGCCTAGTGAGGAGGCACAGGTGCACCTTGCATAGCCTTAGGCCTGTTAGTCACAAGGGTCTCTAAGAAGGGCACGATGAGGAACTTGATCGCCTTTCTTACGGCTAGCAACTCAGGTTAGGGGTTCTCTTGGCCAAGAGGGAGTCCAGTCAGTCAGCCACTTAGGGGGAGCCTTAAGATTTTGTTTTAGTTCACACTTCTTTCTCTCTTTAATTATAAGTTTTAGTTTAATAACATGGGCTTTGGAAACAGCCAGCCTGAATTTGAACTCTAGCAGTTCCACTTACCAGCTACATGTCCCAGGGCAGGTTATTTACCCTCTCTGTGACTCAGTTTACTCACCTGTAAAATTTTACTAATAATAGGATTTAATTTATAGGGCATTTTGATGATTAAATGAGTTAATATATGTGTGGCTATTGCATAGGGCGTTGTAACTGGAAGCGGTTATTCATTTATATATGAATTACTTTATAATCCAGACCCATATCATATCTGCTAGAGACATTTTAGGATGCACTATGATGGCTTTTACACTCAGAAATGAGAAATAGAAATACAATGCATTTAGAAAATGTCTGTGTACATTCATTCCATAATAAAGTAGAAAAATAAGTAAAAAATATTTAAAGAAAAAGGCATTTTACAGAACCTACTTTGGTGTTGACATTTCTAAGAGCAAGAAAGCACAATTACCCAACT
Organism: Arctocebus calabarensis; assembly: GCA_963573935.1. NCBI lineage: Eukaryota > Metazoa > Chordata > Mammalia > Primates > Lorisidae > Arctocebus > Arctocebus calabarensis. The sequence continues at coordinate 12,376 of CAUYON010207770.1, forward strand.
CTGAACACTGTTGGCTTTGGTTGCAGGCACCAAATTAAAATGTGTAGGTAACTAAATAAACCGCAGGTTTTCACTGCAATCTGCTATATGTATTTTTGGGGTTTTGGTCCCAGCTGTTCAATGTATATTTAGCTAAATAATGTAGCTATGTAAGAACAAGTGTTATGCCTATTTATAAAGGCACATTGTTTTAATTGACTGCACATGTATATTTTATTTTACTCTGGGTAGAAAGTACTCAAGACTTCGTCTACCTTTCAAATATGAGAGCATGCTGGAAGGCAGAAAGCAAGTTTTTTCTCATGCTTCTTCCCAAGCCAAAGGCCTTGGTATGTATGACCTTGGACCCAGTTTTTCTAGGAATAGTGGCTTTGTTTTTTTCTATTTGTGTGCAATCATGTAAGTCTTCCTGTGATTATAACCAATAGCTCTTTTGCATATTAGATGATAGTTTCTCATATATAGGAGCTTTAAAAATATTGTGCGATGATATTTCTCTATTCTTAACTTAATAACTCACCAGTATCTTGTCCATAAAATGCAGATGGTATATCTATACTTCCTTGCTCACCAAATTTCTTAAGCCGTGACAAACTGTAGTCAGTTGTCTTTAAACATTTTAAGTATTTTTTTCCTTTTTTCCTAGAGGCTATTGTTGAGTGATGTTTATTACCACTCATAGTTTTCTAGGTAAGGTTTGCTTTGGCTGACTTGCTGGGAGAAAGGCATATTTAGATTCCAAACCCAGCGATCAAGTAAATGTAACACAGTAAACTTCAAAGTGTATTTTTAATATTTTGGCATTTTGACATGAGTTATTGCCAGTTTCCTTTTTGTGGCTATAAGCTGATTTCCCTGCCCTGATAAGAACAAATGCCCTTTATTTTATTTAATCGACTTCCACTTGTCGACAGCTTTCTTTTTATACGAATTTCAAGTGCACTATATTATGTGAGCTCCTGTTTGCCAAACTGTGCCCACGTAAAATCATATTGGTTCTGTCAACTGGTAGACATAACTTACAAAAAGAAACTCTGGTTTGGAAAGCTCAAAAGCTGAAAGTTGGCTATTAGTAAGATTTCGTTTGCTTCCAAATCTGAGTTCTGTTTTGATGAAAGAATTAAGAATACAATTTCTGTTAAAAAAATTTGTTTTTTGATGGGGACTGAAACACACACTACCAAACGACTCATTTACATTCTGCTGCACAAAGTCAAATCCCCAGTGCCGTGGAGCCAGGTAGAAGAAAAGGAGCCATCTAGGTGACCCTGGACGTGGGGATCAAGGGTAACAATCAAACCACCTGGGGAATTATCGACATGGAGACAGGAGAGGGTCTTTCACTGCCAAGGGACTGATTAAAATCTGGGCTGAGCGAGAGGTGATCTTAAGCTGTTAGCATTCTACCCTTGGCCACAGGCCTTCTGAGAAGAAATCAGTATGATTTTCAGATATTTCTCATTCAGATATTTCTTAATGCTGAACTCCTTAATAATGTCTTTGGAAATAGAAAGTTAAGCAGACCAAGTTCTGACCATTCCCTTTAGCACTGGATGTGCTGAGCTGGCAGGGTAGGCTTTGTCCTTGCTCAAGTTGACGATCACACAGATGGAGAATCCCACTGTCTGGGCTTGCCAATCTACCACCGAGGTGAGCCCCGTGAAACAGGCAGCGATGTTCTCAGCCAAGCTGCTGACCTTTGTGAGTTAGAACGGCAGTGTGCTCACAATTGGAGGGTGCGCTCTGGGGAAAAAGGGTAATAAAGTTCTCATTAATATACTAGATCTGGGTAACAGTCGCAGCGAGTGTTAAGGAGACAGAAGAGAGGCCGCCTGTGTTGGAACCTCACAGGACTGGAGCAGTTGTGCGGTTGTAAGAGCAAGGCCCGCTTTTCATGCCTGGGTGCGCGGAGTGCCTGGTGTGTGGTACCCACACACATACACACATGCCTGTGTAACGTAACATGCTGTTCTTCTAAGCTATGGATATGTTTACACAGTGTAACTGTTATGAGGCTCATTCCACAAGCTGGGAACCTTATCCTCCGCAGGGCTGTGGGAACCAGTGAAAACCATCGCTGTTTTGGTTTTTAGAGGGCTGGTTGATAGAACAGAAAGAGCTCTGACCTGGTTCATTGAAAACTATTCTACCAAACTCAGCCAAACCACACAAAAAGCTGTGTGACGGGAGGAAGCTTCCTAACCTCTCTGGGTTCCCTTTGCTGCCAGCACATCCACAGATCGAATCCAATCATCCGTAGACCATCTCTGGTCTCTCAAAAATTCAAAAATTCGACACTTCCCAAATAATTGCTCGGGTGGCGATGTTGATGGGAATCTTTACCTGGCTTTTGTCTGATTTCTGATAGCCTTTGTCTTCCCCCTTCCCGGGAAATCCTCTCACTCTTTCTTTGCATTTTTTTTTTTAATTTCTTAAAGAAAGGAGAGATTGAGGAAAGTGATTAAAAGAGGAGAGCGAGGCCAGAGCCAGAGCAGGAGAGCGTGAGGGCTTGGTGGTGCCCGGCCGCCCAGGCAGGTGCCCCTCCAGCCAGGCGACTGCCCTGCGTGTGTCACGGGCAGGGAACAGCCCAGGGTTATGGCTTCACTTTATTTGTTAAACAAAAGGAGATAATTAAAGGAGCTATAAAAAAATTCCCTCCAGAGCCTGCATCCTCTGCACACTGGGCTTGGCTTATTAATTGATACAGGTTTCCGGTTCAGTTCCCCCAGTGCCTGGGGTTGGACCAGGCCTGCGTGGCCAGGGTCTGGGGGTGCAGGGTGCCTGCCAGGTAAGGAAGGGCTCCCATTCCTGGGAAGTCAGTCACCATGCCCAGGACACGAATCCAGATATGGAGCATGCAGGAGGGGCCCAGGGGCAAGCCAGGGTTGCCGACCCCACCTGACGTCCCTCTCGCCCTCCTCCCCATTTGTTCGTGTTTCCCTGGTACATTTTATTCCCCCCTGTCTCTCTCCCCCATTCCCTTAAGTAGAGGTGACACAGATCAATACCTTTGATGGAAAGTAATAATCAGGCCTATTAAGTGACAAAGGTTTACTCTGTAACAGCTGTGCTGGCAGGAGAGGGGAGCTTGTCTGACTAATGAATCATGAAACAATCAGGCAGTAGCCATTTGTGTTTAGATCTGTAAATATGGTGTGGTTCAAGTGCCAGACCATTGCCGGCGCTCCAGCTGGGGGCACAGATGGTCCGCATTCAGAGCGGCACGGGTGCGAAAAAGGGTTTTTTCCCTTTCTCTGTCCCACGCCGCACCTCTCTGGGCCTCCACTCCGTCGTCTGCAAGGGGAACTGGAGAGAAAGGAAGGAGACCCCCTTTGGGTTGGGACGCCCTCTACCAAATCCTGCTGCACCTGGAGGGGAAAGAGGCTAATAGAAAACGTTGCCATTCTGTATTCCTCTGGAAAGATCTGATATGCGTGTGACTCCGAATGTCTGTCTGATTTGGCACTGCCAAATACATTTCTTTATATTTTTCTTACACATTACTATCCTAGACCCCCTGTTTTGTTCTTAGCTATAAACGGAACAAGTTGAGAGAAAAATATATATTCCACTAGGAGAAACTCATATTTATATACAAAGCTAAAAGCGTTCTGTATAAAAATATGCTAATAATGTCTATTTGGATTCTTTTCTCTTAGTTCTTGAAGTAAGGGTCCCTGTCTTCAAGGAACAGATACATCAAGACCTACTCAGCCCAACCCATGATCAAACATGGCTTTGTAGAAGGTTTTTTTGTTGTTGCTCAGATTAGCCAAGAAATCTTTACTTTTTACAAGAGCTACATGCCCAGCTGCCACTTAAAGAAAACCATTATCTAAAGTCATTAATGGTGGTGGAATCATTTATTTATCTGTGAATTTATACAGTGAATCCATTTTTTATTAGCATTTTGTACCACAGTTCTTTTCAGAGCTCTGAAAGCCTCGTTGCTCGGCAGTTTCTATTGAAATCCTTATGGAACTTGCCTTGTGGCACCTTGTCAACTTTGGGAAACACATCCTTCACCATTTCTTCATGCCTTTAAAACATGCAGGAAATGACCATCAGGGAGAAAAATTACACATGTTTACAGATATTTATGAAGGACAGATAATTGAAAATATACTCTGGAATTTATATTTTCCCCTTGAGTTTGGCCTCTTTTATGGGAGGGCCCCACTTTCCCTTGTTTGGATAAATTAATGTTTATTAAGTGAGCAAAGATGGTGTTTCTCAGGATAAGCTACAACTGTGAAAATAAACCTTACCAATGGTTCAACTGAAGCACTCATTTGTAAGGTTGCTTTTGAAATCAGGGGTATTTATGAAATATTCATGAGAGCACTGAGCTGTGACAAAATAGGCCCAGTGCGATCTCTGGGTAGCTTGGCAGGGCCGCCTGGTGCTGGCCAACTCTTTGTTGCCTAAGGATTGTCTGGTATGAAAATGGCTTAGATTTGGTCTAAGGTTGCTGATAATTTTGGTTTATTCTTGAATTAGGAAATAAGCAATGAAAAGGGCACTAGGAGATTAGGAGTACAAATCTGTGAAAATGGCGTCTTCCATCCCCCTCCCCCATTTTCTCCCAGGGGTACACCTGATTGTGGGTGGTCAAGGCTGCCCTTATAGAAGCAGACAGGATTTCAGCCAGGCGTGCTCACCACCAACTGTAAGACTCAGAAAGTCATCACACAAGGATGAATTTCACTGTCTTGTAAGGAAGATCTTGCTGTGCCACAGTGACATTTTTCCATACCAAGTGCTTCTTTCTCCATCAGGTCTGTAACAGGTTTGGGCATATCCACTCTGAAAAACGGTGACGATGGGATCAATGCTTGCCCTCGCTGTCCCCGCCATCTTAAGTACAGCACCGTTCCAGTATGGTCACTTGGGAAATTGCCTGTACAGTGATGCAGTGTTTAGATACTTCTAACTAATTGATCTGGCTCATAGGCAGCAATCCTTAAAAGTTCAAATCTCTGAACACCTGATGAGAGATAAGCATCCTCTTCTCAGAAAAATACTTATTCTCATATTTCTGTAGGTAACATTTTACCCTATAGTTTAGTGGCTCAAAGACCTCCTGAGCCCATCAATGATCCCCAGTTCAAGAGTATTTGCTTCTTTTCTTCTGTTTTAGGAAACTGTTCAGTCAAGCCCTACCTTGGCACCAGATCCTTCAACTCTATCACAAAATCATAAATCACCAACTTGTTCTTTATACTATCTAACTTTTCTTTCTTTCTAACCCCCTAACTTTTTCTAACTTTTTATTTTCTAATTTTTTTTGCATTAATGATCATTAATAGCCACTCTTTTCTTTCTGCAAATCTTATAGTATGTTTCTCCAGTTTTATTGCCTTTATTCTTTTAACCTCTCTGTTTTCCAATGTTTCCATTAATAAAATAATTTTTATTAAGCTAGACACTTAAATAATAATAGTAATGAAATTAGTTAATAATTATTGAAAACCTGGTAGTGATTTTACTAGATGCTTGACAACCTTTATTGTTAATTTTCACAGCAATCCTGAAAATCAAGTTAAGTCCATCAGATTCACGAGGATTTTGAGGATCCTAAAGATTAAGACATTGGTAAACTTAATTTTGTTCCCTTAAACTGATTTTCTATTTTTTCTAAATAAATTTTTTTTGTTCTTTGAGACAGAGACTCATTCTGTCACCCTGTCACCCTATGAGCAGCATCATAGCTCACAGCAACCTCAATCTCTTGGGCTCACGTGATCCTCTTGCCTCAGCCTCCAGAGTAGCTGGGACTACAGGTGCCCGCCACGATGCCCTGCTGGTGTTTCTACTTTTAGTAGAGATGAACTGTCACTCTTGCTCAGGCTAGTCTCAAACTCCTAAGCTCAAGCAATCCACCTACCACTTGGCCTCCCAGAGTACTAGGATTACAGGTGTGAGCCAGAGTGCTCAGACATTTGAATAAATGTTTTTAAAATAGAAACTCTGTATTAATCTTGGAAATGCAAAACAAAAACAACTTGCCAAAAGTGAAGTCAACGGTAAAGTCAATACATATCTTTAAGAATCTGGACGCTGCCAGAATGACCTACTGTGTGCCCTGAGACACAGCCTTGCCCTCATTCCATCCTCTCACCTTTGCAGTCCTGATACCTTTGCCATCTTTTACTTATTCTCCCTGTCTGCCTCTTCCTTCCATCCTTCATTATCCATCTCTTCCTACTCCTACATCCCATTGGCTTGTCCTTCTGAGGACTTTGATTCCATCTTCATCAAAGGTAACCTCCGATCTAGTCTTTCACCCTCAACCACCTTACTCTGTTTGGTCAAGAAATCCAAGCATGTACGCCCCATTTGTGATGTCTTGTCAGCGCAAATATGAGCAATGAAAAAAGCTTCATTCACACCATTCTTTGTGCACTTCCAGGCAGATGGGGGAGGGTGGTTATGTTGGATTCACAGGTAGTGTCCAGATATCAAGGTTACTGCTACCTGATATACAGTAGCACCTCCATAGTTGACCACCTCCCTACACCGACCACCTCCTTACCTTGACCTAATTCTCATAAGCAGGTCATGCAGCACGTGCACGTGTCAGCACAGTAGGCCCAGTCCTTGTGTTGACCACCTCCACATTGACCAGTTTGTTATAGTTGTAAGGATGGAGGTTCTACTGTATTTGCTTCATTGGCTTGAGAATTGAGGCAGTTGGATTCCATTTCCCTCAAATGTAACCTCCAATCTAGTCTTTCACCCCCAATCACTAGACTCCATTTGGTCTCCGTTCAGACTAATCCCACTACGTCAGCTCCCAGACCTTTGAGCTTTGGTGGGTTCTCTCCTCAACCCTCCTCTCTACTCAATGTGCCCTTTCTCTCTGGGTGAGCGTAGGCAGTCCCAAAACTGTAAATAATTTTTACAATGTGCTGTCTGTCAGTTTACTTTTCTGACCTGGATCACTCTATCTCCCTGTACTCTTGCATCTGTTTCTCTCAAGTAGCAGAATGATTTTTCTAAAATGGAAATAAGATCCCAATACTGGCTGCTTAAAGGCATCCATTGACTTCTCTTGTTACAGAAAAATATCCAGGCTCACAGATAGGGAGCGGTAGGTCCCTTGCATTCCATTCCTGCCCACCTCCTGGTGTTCAGCTCCCTCTGGGTCCACCTTGTGCCTGAAACTACCCCACACTGACTTCCTTTCTACAGATGGAATGTGCCAAATTCATTGCCTTGTCAGGAATTTGGCACTTGCTGTACTTTTCCCTTGGGAAATTCTTTTCCTTGGTCTCCCTATGGCTGGTTTTTTCTTATTCAGATCTCAACTCAAATGACACCTCCTCTACTCTATAGAAGTCCACCCAACCCTCCCCGTTGTTACCAGATGAAGAGGGTCCTGTTACCTGTCACTGTCAGCCAATCTGCAGAGATGAGGATAGGTCCACCCAACTCTGTCAGAAGGCCAGCGATTCTAGAGAACAGTGAGAGCAGCCTCTCCAAGACAGCTCTGATCTTCTATTTCTAATATCACGGTTTCATACATAAAAGTTAAAAGCAAGGCGCATACTAACTTTATTCTTAAACAATGGTAACTAACCCTTACCTTAAACAACAGTAATTGCCATGACCATAATAAACAGTAGTTGACATAACCCATGACCCAAAACAACTTTTTTAATTCAAAAGTTAATCTTCTAAATCAATCACCCTAAACTACTCATAATATCTACTTTCTGGTTAAAGCTGAATTTATGAAACAGCAAGAATGGGTGACATGAAGTAAAGGTCACTAGGATGTGAACTGAACAGGTCAGCTATGTCATTCAGCCCTAGCTGACATGTGCTTTCACCATAACCGTTTTGTCTTATTAACTCTTACTTCTTTACTTATCAACCTCTAACTTCTTTCTTAGTTAATGTAAATATTTCTTGTTGGCTACCACTTCCAGCAGTGTAAACTCTTTGAGGGCAGTCTCCCCTTGTCTTGCTCCTGACAGTTGCCTAGAGCTTAGAATAGTACCTAGCAATAGAAATATGATTTGACAGGCTGATTCTTTCAAATATCTTTTAGCTTCTTTGTCATAGAGTTTACTGTGAAGTGTTTCATCAAATGCCTCATTTCAGGAGTTGCTGATGGCCTTGTCATTCCAAAATGCTTTTCAGTTGACAAGCTGGTGGAGAGGCACTGTGGGAAATGGCCTGACTCATTCAGTGGGCAGCAGATGTCAGCACAGGGAAACAGTCACAAGTGCGCCGGGGTTCAAGGACAAAAGGGTGATGATAAGCTGGGTGGGGGTTGGTAGTAGAGAAAGGTGTTGGGTGAGCTGAATTCTTCCTGCCCTTTCTATTTTGGGATGCACTGAAGAACGTTTGTAAGGATTATTCTGGAGGCTGGAATTTATTCAGTCCATTTCCATCCTATTTTAAAATTGTACTTTGTTTATATATTAGCCTTGACTACCTAGTTCCAATTTTTAGTTTGTGTTTAGCAAAACCTTTCAGTTCATTATATGTTTCCTTCTTCCTATATTATCTTTTATTTTCTAGTTATTCAAAGCTTTCATCAAGAAAACTGCTCTTGGCATAGTAGAAAGAACCAGTGTTTAAGTTCCCGCGTTGAGGTTTAATATCCTTTAAAGCTCAGGTTCCAGGGAGCCTCATTTTCTCATTTGTGAAATGTGGACACCTCGTGAAGTTAGTACTTCCCTCTAGCTGGGTGGCATTTGAGTGGTGCAAGATCTTTGGGATATAGGTAAGGGAGGTTAAATTGAGGATACCTTTCATGGGGCTCCGCAGGGTATGGTCTGCAGGTATGAAGTTTGTAGTCACTTCTAGTGGTGGCTAAACAATTGCTGGATGACTTGGTTTGGAAACACCTGATGTTATGCTGATTTAGGCCTCGCTCTGACACACACAAAGGCACGGGGCCAGTAGCCGTGTTCTGTGTTGCCTGGCACCGGAGCCTGCAGGTGGTGAGGGAGAAGCAGACTTGGAATATGTGAAGTCAGAAGCCAGTCCAGATTACTCTACATTCAGTGGTATTTGTGGTGTTTGTCAGGTTTTTGAATTACAGACTTTCCTTTGACTTTTTCCCAATTTAAATAAATAATAACTTTTGTATCTATTATTTGTTACTATTTTAATATTTCTGTTCTTTCCAAATTGTGTGAGCTTCCGGCCTCACATAGCATCTACCTGCTCCCACTGAATGGTGAGAAGTTTTAGGGCATTCAAACCTTTTGTAGGTTAAGAGTTGCTTCTCAAACCTGTGTCAGGGGTGGAGGCAACAAAAGCAGGAGGAGCCTCCAGTCCACTATGATTATATGAACTTTGTGCTCTTGGAAAAGGGAGTTCTAGGTTTTTCTTCAAGTGTTCTGTTATTTCAAAGTTGGAAAAAAGGCAGTGTTCAGCTAGGCAGGTTCTTTCTTTGGGACTCCAGGGCAAAATCAAGGGGATGCAGGGTCCCTGCTGGTGGAGCCCCTTGGGGACAATCTGGTGTGTGCACTTGTCACCTGGGTACCCCCAGTCTCAGGTCTGGACCTCCTCCCGCTCCTCCTGAGGCTGAAATAGAGCTGCGAGGCAGAGTTCAGGGTAAGGAGACGAGACCTGGAGTCCGCAGAGCCCTTCATTACAACCGCCATCACCTCCGCAGAGCCCTTCATTACAACCGCCATCACCACCTACCCAACTTCCAGTTTCTCTTCCTCCCTAAGTTTTCCCCAAGACACTTATCACCATGCCCTGTCCTTGAACTTTTTAGTGTTCAGTGCCTATTTATTTCACCTAAATGGTTTCAATGATGATGATGACATTTTACTTGTTTTATTCGCTGTTGTATTCTCAGGGCCTAGAAAAGTGCCTGGCATACAGAAGATGTTAAAAAATTACCGGGTGAGGCTCGGTGCCTGTGGCTCAACGGGCTAAGGCGCCAGCCACGTACACCTGAGCTGGCCGGTTCGAACCCAGCCTGGGCCCGCCAAACAACAATGATGGCTGCAACCAAAAAATGGCCAGGTGTTGTGGTGGGTGCCTATAGTCCCAGCTACTTGGGAGGCGGAGGCAAGAGACTTGCTTGAGCCCATGAATTGGAAGTTGCTGTGAGCTATGATGCCACAGCACTCTATCCAGGGTGACAGCTTGAGGCTCTGTCTCAAAAAAAAAAAAAAAATTGCCGGGTGAGTGAATGCTAGCGTTAGTGCGGGAGTGTGGTGTGATGCCATTCCACGTCCTTCTGAGATGACTGCCATTTACTTTCTCCATCTGCACCAGTTCAGTCCATGTCCAGATTCAGGGGTGCGCACTCCCCGTCTCCCACGTTGAAGCAGGCTCTGAACTCACGTTCCTCTCTCTCTCCACCTGGTCCCGTCACTTCTGCTATTTACAATAAGGTGAGTGTCTTTGGATGCATCATCCAGGGTGAGCACTCAGCTGCCTTTTCAGGTCTTCCTTCTTTTATCTTTGAACATCCCTACACTGTGTTGTGTTTTTATTATGAAGAACTGTTACCCTGATTAATAAACCAAACATTGAGAATGATAGAACATAGCTCACCTTTCCTGACTCTGGTTCTGCAGGAAGAACGACTGTCAGGATTTTGTTCCACAGCCTTGTCAGACCTGTTTCCTTCCTCGTCATAAACTCGCAGCAACTGCTTTTTAAAAATATTCACCCTGAACAGAGAGAGGCTTGCTTTGGAGACATGCAGAAGTGTCGGTAAAAGACGTGATTCCTGACCTTGAGACATTGAAACTGAAATATGAAATAGTGAAACTAGATGAAAAGCCATACTTCTGAAGAGATCTACATCAATTACTAAGTCATTCCATGAAGATGGAAAGCAGAAGTGCACAAAGAACAATTGAGCAAATGTGGCCAAAGGAGATGAATGGGGGCGGAGGAGCTGCTGATGCCATAGATGACAAAACAGAAACAAGCAATTCTTCATCTTTCTATAGTGCTTCCCCCCCCCAAAGTCATAAACAAGTTTACCTGTAGAATATTCTTCCATACGTATAATTTTGAAAGTAGTTTATTCCTCCTTAAAGAAATGGCCATCATTGCTTTAAGCTGTGGGATCCTTAAAATAACTCTGCACTGGGTGGTGCTGATAGATACACTGAGATGAGTCTATGTGGGAAAGGTGGATAAAATTCCATTCATCCCCGTGCAGCCAAGAAAGGAAAAAAGAACTCCTTTTGGGTGGCACGCATAAGGATTTCCTTGCATGTAGATTATAATTTAAAATTGACTTTTGCATTTGTCAAGCCTCTTGACCTGTATTCAGAGCTCTCTGAGAGGGCTCACACCAGCAAGTGACAATACTGTATTTATTGGCAGCCACCTGCAGACCTTTAGTCTCCAGCTGCTGCTTTTTTTTTCAGATCTGTTGACAGTTTTTATCTAAAATGTCTGTCGACCAAATAGCCTTGACTAAGAAAAGAAAGTGAAAGAGTTTTCCTAAAAACTATTATTTTACTGGGACAAAAGAGCAAGGTTTTCTGAATCAACCTTAAGAAGTCCAGAGATTGAGCACATGAACAATGCTCGCGTTCTTCCTGAACACCACATTACCCCTCACCTCACTGGGTCTATTGAGTGGAATGTCGTGCAAAATGAGAGGGAATAGAGAGGCCCGAACTGATTCTCCTAACAAGCTGCCATCAATGGCGCCCACACGGGCGGTCATTCCCTGATTTAAGACCTTGTCTGCTCCATGCATCCACTTAGAGCCCCTTTGGCTGGAGGAAAACACACCCACCCAAACGGAATATTAGACTAAGAAAGACTCACTCCCATGGCGCTGCCCTGGTCCTCAGGTGGCCAATTTCTTTGCCTCTCTCTCGCCCAAATTCATTCATTCTCTCTTCCTCCTTCTCCGTCTCTCCCTCTACCCTCATCCTTCCCTTCTCCTGAGCGTTTGTGGTGTCACACTGCCCCATTGGAGCGTCCAGTTGCTGACTGACCTTTGTGCTCCTAAACGAAGACCCTGTGTGTGCGTTTACATAAAATAAGAGCTGTGTTATAAGCTTTAAGTGATTTTCTTTTTCTTTTTGAACACATCTTAGGAAGATCAAGCAGAGGCGAACACAGCTGGCTTTTGAAAATTGAGTTTCTACTGGAAGTTTCCTGCTATTATCTTGACAATCTTATTATTATCAAAGCATTTGAATATTAGGTATGACAATGAACACTCAGTGCAGGGAAGAGAGGAGCAGGGCTGTAAGTGGGAGGGGACCACTAACGACTGTGCCCCCTGATGCAGCCCATAATAATTTAATATTCGCACACTGGGAGGCTTCATTCTGGTTGGCCTACCCAGCCCACGTGCTGTTTCCCCTTGGCCAAGTATCAGTGTCTCCCTTGAACAGCCTGTAAGGCTTCAAATAAAAGAGCGTGCTGATAATTGCCTAAGGGCAGGATTTTTGTTTTGCCTAGGAGTCAATAATTTAACTATTCCACTGAGGGAGGCTTCTGGGTCTTGAACAGAATTTATTTCAAGGTTGTATTCAAGTTGTTAGCAGATCAATAAGTTTTCTACTTATTGACTATTTGTCTCCTCTTGAAAAATAGAGATGACACGTGCACTAAACGGTAGAGACGAGATGTGTTAGAGTTGCCGCACCCTGATGTCCCCATTCAGTTTATTTTGTACTGGGTTCAGATGCTTTTTTTCTTTCTCTTTTTTTGGGGGAGGGAGTGAATTTAAGCCTTTCATCTAATTTTTTGCTCTCTATCAGGTAGGAATTAAAGCCATCGTGTTAAAGATGTTAAACAGAAGAGACACATTATTCTTTCACGCAACTTCTATTCTTATATTTCTCCCAGTGTCAATACAGAGGATATCCTCCCTGAAGTCTTCAAGCCATTGTTCTTGAACAAAGATCCATCAGCTTTGCTGATTGTGGCACAGTACGGCAAAGAACATACTATACATAGGATTTGTCCTATGTCATCACAGCCCTGTACTATAACAAATATTTGGAAAATAGTTGTTACAATGAGCTCCAAAGAAAAAACAATGATTGATATAGTTTCTTCCTTGTAAAACTGACTTAGACTGGGAAATGGGGGCTTATCCAAGGCTGTGGATGTGAAGTAGAGTGAAGTATGAAATTAGGCCACCCTGTCGCCATATGGTTTTGATTATCATGGGTTGCCTGCTAAATATACTTCAAAAAAGAACAAGAAATATTGGTAGGGCTGTAAAGCATTTGGTTCTTTGTTTTTATTCATCTTGATCCAAACAGTGGGAAGCTCTTAAAGAAAATGCCTGGCTTAAAATACCACATCACCATGGGAAAGTGGATATTTCAGTTGTTTATTTTTTTAAACTGCTGAGTTTATTTTAGTATTTTGAAATGATTACCTGTTGATAGAGAGATGTCATTCTTTTAACCACAGCTTAGATCAGAGTTTAAGCAATGTGAGCTCATTAAGAAATGCCAGGTTGTGGTCTGAATTGTCCCTTTGAGATCCCCATGACTACAAGGGTCTTGTCTCTTGTTTTGGAGCCCACTGACCTCAGGCACAAAGGTCAGAGGTCCTGGTAGTGTTCCGTGCACTTTTATTGTCTGCGTCTCTCACAGGATGGTGAGAAGGGTTATCATTGCTGGGACCAAGCTTCCTCTGTATGTTGGGGCGATAGGCCATTTGAATATAAATTATTATTATTAGTATCCGTATTTATGCTCAATCCCCAGGGAGAACAAAATTTCTTTGCAATTCAGCTTTGACCATTAATATGACCATAATCATGATAACAAAGAGTGTAGTTGGTTAGGTTAAGGAGCAGACCCTCAAGGTTACCAGCCTTGTGTGTGTGTGTGTGTGTGTATGGGTGCGCGTGCGTGTGTTTATTAAGCATTGAACAAGCAAACAGTAAATGAAGGGGAGCAGGAGGGAACCCCTTCCTCCTTAGTCAGAGCCATCAATGCTGAGGTAGACATGTGTCTAGATGCCTGCGTTTCTTTCTTTTTTTGTTGTTTTGAATCATAGCTGTGTACATTAGTTCAATCATGGAGTACAGTGTGCGGGCTTCATATTCAATCTGAGATATTTTCATCCACCTGTTCGACATAACATTCATGAGATTTTCTCATTTACTGTGTGAAAACATTTGTGTTCTGCATTTAGTAGTTTTCTACTGACCAGGCTATCAACTTTTGACAAAAGAGGATAAGACAG
>CAUYON010207772.1:0-10222 GCA_963573935.1 Arctocebus calabarensis
TAGATTTCAGGTGTTTTGTTTTGTTTTTTTTGAGACAGAACCTCAAGCTGTCACCCTGGATAGAGTGCTGTGGCATCACGGCTCACAGCAACCTCCAATTCCTGGGCTCAAGCGAGTCTCCTGCCTCCGCCTCCCAAGTAGCTGGGACTACAGGCGCCCGCCACAATGCCTGGCCATTTTTTGGTTGCAGCCGTCATTGTTGTTCGGCAGGCCCAGGCTGGATTCGAACCCACTAGCTCAGGTGTACGTGGCTGGTGCCCTAGCCCGTTGAGCCACAGGCGCCAAGCCGATTTCTGGTGTTTTTACAACACACACACACACACACTATATGAATATGAATATAAGACATTTATAGTATTTTTCTTTCTTTTTTTTTTTTTTTGTAGAGACAGAGTCTCACTTTATCACCCTCGGTGGAGTGCCGTGGTGTCACACAGCTCACAGCAACCTCCAACTCCAGGGCTTAGGCGATTCTATTGCCTCAGCCTCCCAAGTAGCTGGGACTATAAGCGCCTGCCACAACGCTCAGCTATTTTTCTGTTTTTTCAGTTCGGCCGAGGCTAGGTTTGAACCCGCCACCTTCGGTATATGGGGCCAGCGCCCTACTCAATGAACCACAGTGCCGCCCTTTTTTTTTTTTTGAGAGACAAAGTCTCACTTTGTCACTCTTGGTAGAGTGCTATGGCTTCACAGCTCACAGTCACCTCCAGCTCCTGGGCTTTAAGCAATTCTCTTGTCAGCCTCCCGAGTAACTGGAACTACAGGCGCCCAGCTATTTTTTTTTGCAGTTCACCAGGGCTGGGTTTGAACCGGTGCCCCACTCACTGAGCCACAGGTGCCGCCTCTTTTTTTTTGAGACAGAGCCTCAAGTTGTCACCCTGGGTAGAGTGCTGTGACATTACAGCTCACAGCAACCTCCAACTCCTGGGCTCAAGAGAGTCTCCTGCCTCCGCCTCCCAAAGTAGCTGGGACTACAGTCACCCACCACAATGCCCGGCTATTTTTTGTTGCAGCTGTCATTGTTTGTCGGGCCAAGCTGGATTCGAACCTGCCAGATCAGGTATATGTGGCTGGCGCCTTAGCCACTTGAGCCACAGGCGCCAAGCCTTTTTCTTTTCTTTTTTTTTTTTTTTTTTGATACAGAGTCTCAAGCTATTGCCCTGGGTAGAGTGCTGTGGCATCACAGCTCATAGCAACCTCAAACTTTTGAGCTTACGTGATTCTCTTGCCTCGGCCTCCCAAGTGGCTAGAACTATAGGCACCCGCCACAACACCCGGCTATTTTTTTGTTGTTGTTACAGTTTTCATTGTTTTAGCTGGCCCTGGCCAGGTTCAAACTGCCAGCCTCAGTGTATGCGGCCGACACCTTACCCACTGAGCTACGGGCACTGCTCCTTTTTTTTTTTTTGTGGAGACAGAGTCTCACTTGACCGCCCTTGGTAGAGTGCCGTGGCGTCACACTGCTCACAGCAACCTCCAACTCCTGGGCTTAAGCGATTCTCTTGCCTCAGCCTCCCGAGTGGCTGGGACTACAGCCGCCCGCCACAACGCCCGTCTATTTTTCTGTTTTGCAGTTTGGCCGAGGCTGGGTTTGAACCCGCCACCTTCAGCACGTGGGACCGATGCCCTACTCACTGAGCCACAGGCGCCGCCACTGCTCCTTTTTTTTTTTTTTGAGATGAAGTCTCACTCAAAAAAAAAAAAAAAAGCCTTGCCGGGCATGATGGTTCACACCTGTAATCCTAGCACTTTGGAAGTCTAAGGCACGTGGTTTGCTTGAGCTCGCAGGTTCAAGACCAGCTGAGCAAGAGTGAAACCCCATCTCTAAAAATAGCCAAGTGTTGTAGCCAGGGTACTTGTAGTCCCAACTACTCAGGAGGCTGAGGCAATAGAATCACTTGAGCCCAAGAGTTTGAGGTTGCTTGAGCTGTGATACCTCAGCACTCTACCGAGGTAAACAAGTGAGATCTGTCTCCAAAAATAAATAAATAAATAAATAAAAATAGAAATCCCCTGTGCTCCACCTATTTATCGCTCCTGCTTTGCTGACTCAGTGAGTTCATCAGAGTCACAGTCCCCAAATCCAAGCCAGGAGGCCCTTTTGTCCTGTAGTGAGTAGAATGGGTGGTCTTCAAAGAGATCAGGTCCTAATTCCTGGAACTTGTAAATGTTCCCTTACCTGAAAACATTTTTATAGATATGATTAATTTAAAGTCTTTATTTATTTTGCTTTTTTGTTTTGAGACAGAGTCTCAATCTGTCACCCTGGGTAGAGTGCTGTGGCGTCATAGCTCACCACATCCTCAAACTCTTGGGCTCAAGCAATCCTCCTGTCTCAGCCTCCCAGGTAGTTGGGACTACAGGCACTGGCCACAATGCCAGGCTATTTTTTTTTTTTGAGACAGAGCCTCAAGCTGTCACCCTGGATAGAGTGCCATGGCATCACAGCTCACAGCAACCTCCAATTCCTGGACTCAAGCGACTCTCTTGCCTCTGCCTCCCAAGTAGCTGGAACTACAGGTGCCCACCACAATGCCTGGCCATTTTTTGGTTGCAGCCGTCGTTGTTTGGCGGGCCGGGGCTGGATTCGAACCCGCCAGCTCAGGTGTACGTGGCTGGCGCCTTAGCCGTTGATCCACAGGCGCCGAGCCACACCAGGCTATTTTTTGAAAATTCTATTCTTGGTGGATATGGAGGTCAGACACTAGCTCAGGCTGGTCTTGACCTCCTGAGCTCAAGCAATCCTCCTGAGCTTAGGCCTCCTGGAGTGCTAGGAGTGTAAGTGTGAGCCACCATACCTGGCCTAAAGTTCTTGAAATGAAGCAGTTCTGGATTATCTCTCTGGGCCCTAAATGCCATCTCAGTGTGCTTGTAAGACACAGTCAGAAGGAAATAATATTAGATTAGGCAGTTAGTTAGACATGAACAGGGTAGATGATGGATGGTATTTTGGACTGCCTTGAGTTAGGATGACCTGAGTTGTCATGCTGAGTTATCACAGGAATGGAGATAATCGAGACCCTGCAGGTGCCAGACCTTACAGGTTGGTTGCCTTGAGATAGAGACTAACCAATATCCCACGGATTTTCTGATATGGACAGACAGATGTGCTCATACTGATTTGGTTGTTTGGAAGCAGCCTGATTCACACCCTAGGGAGGGGGCTTCCAAGAAATAACAGATGACTTGTCAAGGGGGTCCCTAAGGACTGATCAAATGTCTGTTCTACAACTGAGAGTCTCCATGGACTGGCCCATTAGAAAGAGGTAGAAAGGGCAGCGCCTGTGGCTCAGTGAGTAGTGTGCCGGCCCCATATGCTGAAGGTGACGGGTTCAAACCCAGCCCTGGCCAAAAACTGCAAAAAAAAAAAAAAAAAAAAAGAAAGAGGTAGAAAAACCACAAAGTAGAGATATTGTCAAGGCCTCAATAAAGTGTCTTTGGAGAATGTGCACATTTGAGGTAACAGTGTTCCTAAATGAACTACCTTCTTTAACATCGTAAAAATCATACCCGTCAGTGCCGTTACAGTTTACAAATACCATCGCAACCCTGGGAAATTGCCTTATAAGGATAGAAGAGGGGATGGTTCTCAATTCCAGGGATTGTCCACCTTTTTCCAAGAAAAATCCGGAATATTCCACCCCCTTTTTTACATGCAATTAGGGAGTCAGCATAAAAGGAGGAATCTTATCAAACCTAGCATCTCCGTCCACTTACAGGGGCTGACCCGTACCTTCTTTTATTAATCTTTAATAAATCTTTGACACTTTGCTTGCTTGCACCTCCTTGCTCTGCTCATACATTCTGTCCACTCAGTACCAGTAATCATGCCTTAGTCCTAGGAACTAAGAACCTGGGAACATGGGAACACTTACTAGTAACTCACACAGAGGAGAAGGCCGTGTGAAGATGGAGGCAGAGATTGGCGTGATGTAGCTGCAAGCTAAGGAATATCAGCAGCCACCGGAAGCTGCAAGATGTATGGAACAGATTCTCTGGTCAGGCCTTTGGAGGCAGCATGGCCCTGCTGACACCTTTGTTTTAGCCCAGTGATTCAGACATTGGACTTCTGTCTTCCAGAACTGTGAGAGAATAAATTTCTGTTGCTTTATGCTGTCAGATTTATAGGGAGTATGTCACAGCAGCCTAAGGAAACTCACACACTCCTACAGTCTCTCTCTGATGCCTCATCCTGGGTAACCTGACACCTCAGTTAAAGAAGGAAAAAGCCTCCTGTGCTTTTTAGGAGAGTGGAGAGCCTGAATTGTCCTGATTTATCTTTCTGTCATGCTGTTAGGATAAAAAACAATTTCACGATTTCACGGCTCTGTGCATGGGTTGGTTGGTTTGTTTGTTTAGAGCTGGAGTCTCCCTCTGTCACGCAGGCTGGAGTACAGTAGAGCAATCATAGCTCACTGTAACCTAGAACTCCTGGGCCAGGGGTGGGGAACCTGCAGCCTTAAGGTAACATGTGGCCTTCTAGGTACTTCAACGTAGCTTTTGGATTTAATCCAAATTTTATAGAAGCGATCATTTTATTTTTATTAATACCCTCTTGACATGGCCTTCTCCTCTGTGTGAGTTACTAGTAAGTGTGGAGGAACCAGTTTTTTCTTTTTTTTTTTTTTGAGACAGAGTCTCACTTTGTCACCCTTGGTAGAATGCCATGGCATCAGAGCTCACATCAACCTCAAATTCTTAGGCTCAAGTGATTCTCTTGCCTCAGCCTCCCAAGTAGCTAGGTCTACCTGCGCCCACCACAATGCCCGGCTATTTTTAGAGATGGAGTCTCACTCTTGCTCAGGGTGTTCTTGAACCAATAAGTTCAGGTAATTCCACCCACCTCAGCCTCCCAGAGTGCTAGGATTACAAGTTTGAGCCACCATGCCTGTCCTATATTTTTATTTTATTTTATTTTTTTCTTTGAGACAAAGTCTCAAGCTGTCACCCTGGATAGAGTGCTGTGGCATCACAGTTCACAGCAACCTCCAATTCCTGGGCTCAAGGGTCTCTTGCCTCTGCCTCTCAAGTAGCTGGGACTATAGGCCCCGCCACAATGCCTGACCATTTTTTGGTTGCAGCCATCATTGTTGTTTGGCGGGTCGGGCTGGATTCAAACCCGCCAGCTCAGATGTATGTAGCTGGCGCCTTAGCCCATTGAGCCACAGGCACCGAGCCCTTTATTTTTATTTTTTAAATGATTGTATGGCTGGACATGGTGACTCATGCGTGTAATTCTGACACTCTGGGAGGCTGAGGCAGGTGGATTGCTTGAATTTAGGAGTTCAAGACCAGTCTGATCAAGAGCTAGACCCCGTCTCTACTAAAAATAGAAAATCTAGCCTGGCATGGTGGTGCATGCCGGTGGTCCCAGCTAGTGGGAAGGCTGAGGCAAGAGAATTGCTCAAGTCCAAGAATTTGAGGTTGTTGTGAGCTAAAACACCACAGCACTCTAGGGTGACAGAGTGAGACTCTGCCTCAAAAAATAAAATATAAGGGCGGCACACGTGGCTCAGAGGAGTAGGGTGCCGGCCCCATATACCAGAGGTGGCAAGTTCAAACCCAACCCCGACCAAAAACTGCAAAATAAATAAATAAATAAAATAAAATATAAATATAAAATAAAAATAAAAAAGAATGTTATTAAAATACCAAAAAATAAAATAAGTTTCAACCAAATAATCCTCCCACATTGACCAGCACAATTAGAACCTTAGTAAGCCATAAAGGCTAACTTGACTGCTGCCACACTCATGATTTAGTACTAACGTCCCTACCTGAGTGGCACCACTACCGCACAAGGCTGGTTGGTGAGAGTTTATGAGGGTCAAGTATACCCATCTGTTATCCACTTTTGACAGCAATGTGTTTCTGTTTGAAGTGGAATCAAGTCTGAAGTGGAATTTGTAAATAGTTGCACAGCTCAATAGTATTTTTTAATTCTGTATGCTTAACAGCCTATCATGTCAAAGAAGACCAAGAAAACACTGAAGAAAGAAAATAAATACTTTAACAAGGATTGGAAATAGCAATATTATCTTGTTTCTGCTAAAGATAAGCTGATTTTTTTCTTTGCGATACTGCAAAGTCAATATTAAAGAAATGCAGTGCTGGCTCAGCACCTGTGGCTCAACGGGCTAAGGCGCCAGCCACGTACACCTGAGCTGACAGATTCGAATCCAGCCCGGGACCTCCAAACAACAAGGACGGCTGCAACCAAAAAAAAAAAAAAAAAAATGGCCGGGTGTTGTAGAGGGGGCCTGTAATCCCAGCTACTTGGGAGGTGGAGGCAAGAGACTCGCTTGAGCCCAGGAATTGGAGGTTGCTATGAGCTGTGATGCCATAGCACTCTATCTAGGGTGACAACTTGAGGCTTTGTCTCAAAAAAAAAAAGAAAGAAAGAAATGCAGTGCTCATCAGCATTATAACATTCATAAGGACTACCAACATTTTAAGTTAGAGAGATGAAAGGTCATAGTGCAGAAATTCAAAGATGAAAAGCAAAAGCAAAAATAATTCTTTCAAGCAGCAGTAAGACCTGGAAATAATCCCACTGAAGCAATTTATATAGTAGCTTATATGCCTGGGGAAAAAGAGAAGCCATTCAGTGATGTAGAAATTGTGAAAATAGGCTCCGCGCCTGTGGCTCAAGCGGCTAAGGTGCCAGCCACATACACCTGAACTGGCAAGTTCGAATCCAGCCCAGGCGCCAAACAACAATCAGCTGCAATCAAAAATAGCCGGGTGTTGTGGCGGGCGCCTGTAGTTCCAGCTACTTGGGAGGTGGAGGCAGGAGACTTGCTTGAGCCCAGGAGTTGGAGGTTGCTGTGAGCTGTGATGCCACAGCACTCTATCCAGGGTGACAGCTTGAGGCTGTGTCTCAAAAAAAAAAAAAAAAAAGAAAAGAAAAGAAATTGTTAAAATACATTGTTGAAGTTATAAGGTGCTTATACTTTATTATCATTTCAAAGTACATAAAACTTCCTTTTTCAAAGAGAACCGTGACCCATAACTGATTGGCGGCATGAATAAGCATTTAACTTAACAACTTCATTCAGTACTTCAAAAGAAAAATGTGTATTATTCAAACACCTTGGATGAATCAACTAATGCTGACTCAGCACAAGTTTTGTACTTAATTTGGGTCGGAACAGAAAATTTTCTTTGCAATAAAGACTCACTCGCTTTGAGCACTGTAACAAACTAAATACAGGGACTAGATGGATATCTTTGACAATTTTCAGGATAAAAGTCATGAATTTAGGCTGGGAGAGGTGGCTGATGCCTGTAATCCTAGCACTCTAGGAGGTCAACGCGGGTGGATTGCCTAAGCTCAGGAGTTCAAGACCAGCCTGAGCCAGAGCCAGACCATGGCTCTAAAAACAGCCAGGCATAGTGGCAGGTGTCTATAATCACAGCTACTTGGGAGGCTGAGGCAAGAGAATCACTTGAGCCCAAGAGTTTGAAGTCGCCCTGAGCCATGATGCCACAGCTGAAGGCCACAGAGTGAGACTCTGTCTCAAAAAAAAAAAAAATAAAGGGCGGTGCCTGTGGCTCAGTGAGTAGGGCACCAGCCCCATATACCAAGGGCAGCAGGTTCAAACTGCCCTGGCCGAACTGCAACAAAAAAAATAGCCTGTAGTCCCAGTTACTTGGGAGGCCGAGACAAGAGAATGGCCTAAGCCCAGGAGTTGGAGGTTGCTGTGAACTGTGTGACGCCACGGCATTCTACATTGGGCAATAAAGTGAAACTCTGTCTCTACAAAAAAAAAATAATAATCAGGGCAGTGCCTGTGCCTCAAAGGAGTAGAGCGCCAGCCCCATATACTGGAGGTGATGGATTCAAACCCAGCCCCCTCGGCACCTGTGGCTCAACAGGCTAAGGCGCCAGCCACGTACACCTAAGCTGGTGGGTTCGAATCCAGCCCGGGCCCGCCAAACAACAATGATGGCTGCAACCAAAAAAATGGCCGGGCGTTGTGGCGGGCGCCTGTAGTCCCAGCTACTTGGGAGGCAGAGGCAGGAGACTTGCTTGAGCCCAGGAATTGGAGGTTACTGTGAGCTGTGATGCCACGGCACTCTATCCAGGGTGACAGCTTGAGGCTCTGTCTCAAAAAAAAAAAAAAAAAACCCAGCCCCAGCCCCCCCCAAATAAATAAATAAATTAATTAACAAATAGTTTTCATTGTTTGCAATTATTATGTAGTAGTTAGATTTTTATAAAATAATATACATTTTTCAGTATATCTCATTAAAGTTTCTTTTTTCTTCATCTTCTTTTTGTTTTCATTGAAGTTTCTTGAATGTAGCCTTATTTGAGTATAGCTAAATTAACTTGGCCTTCCAACATGAAAAGATTCCTCACCCCTGTCCTGGGCTTACTCAGACTCCTAAGTATATTGTACTAAAGAAGCCAGATCCCAAAGAGAACATTCCATATGAGTCCACGCATATGAAGTTCAGGAACATATGAATCTAGTCTGATAGATTTCAGAATAGTGGTTACAGCTAGGGAGGGGATGGCTAGAGAGAGGCCTGGGACTACAGGTATGTGCTATCTTGCCCCACTAATTTCTAAATTTTTTGTAGTGAGGTTTCACTATGTTGCCCAGCCTGGTTTTGAACTCCTGGCCTCAAGTGGTTCTCCTGCCTGGCCCAGGCAAAGTGTTGGCATTATAGGCGTAAGCCACCTCTTCCTGGTGGGGCATGGGTATGTTGACAGCATGTTTAAATAGCATTGGTGGGCTTGGCGCCTGTGGCTCAACAGGCTAAGGCGCCAGCCACGTACACCTGAGCTGGCGGGTTCGAATCCAGCCCCCGGAGCCACCAAGCAACAATGACGGTTGCAACCAAAAAATGGCCGGGCATTGTGGCGGGCGCCTGTAGTCCCAGCTACTTGGGAGGCGGAGGCAAGAGACTCGCTTGAGCCCAGGAATTGGAGGTTGCTGCGAGCTGTGAAGCCACAGCACACTATTCAGGGTGACAGCTTGAGGCTCTGTCTCAAAAAAAAAAAAAAATAAATAAATAAATAAATAAATAAATATAGCATAGGTGGCAATGATAATCATACCTTTATTAGCAGTTTATTTTTTCTAGATTGTCAAAGCTGTGTTGCTGTCCTCTAATTGTTTTAGTTAGAAAAAACAGTGTGAAAACAGAACTTGTATACAGCTCAATGAATTCTTACAAATGGGTATGTCTGTGTAATCACAGATCAGACAAAGCACATTTTGGGGGCTCCGGCAGTCTCCTTCTTGCTTCTTCCCAAGCAGTTTGGGGACCCTGACTTTTGTGCCCCTTCCTGATTCACACCCTTCACTGCTTCCAAGAGCCCTTGGCCCAGTTTTGGAGCTGGGCATCACTGATGACTAGTCAGGCCCCCTCTTGGTGGTTCACTCAGCACATGCCTTTCACCCCTTGCTCCCTCCCACATCTTCCAGGCCCTTGTAGTCCTGCCGGCTTAAAAGTAATGAAGCAGGAGTTTTCTTAGAAAAGTAGAAGAGATGGCTCAGCGCCTGTGGCTCAAGCAGTTAAGGCTCCAGTCTCATACACCTGAGCTGGAAGGTTTGAATCCAGCCTGGGCCCGCCAAACAATAATGACTGCTGCAAACAAAAAATAGCCGGGCATTGTGGCAGGAGCCTGTAGTCCCAGCTACTTGGGAGGCTGAGGCAGGAGAATCGCTTGAGCCCAAAAGTTGGAGGTTGCTGTGAGCTGTGATGCCACAGCACTCCACTCAGGGTGACAGCTTGAGGTGCTGTCTCAAAAAAAAAAAAAAAAAGATGAGCGAGGAAGCCAGAAGTGCCTGAGGATTCAAGCCTATTCTTCCTATTACCTGCTTTGTGGCGGCAGGCAATTAACTTCTCCCCTCCAAGCCACACTTTTCCCATCTCTAAAATGAAATTTTCTGCCTCATGGTGGTGTTGACCCAAGTAAATGATTGAGGCCAAAATCTCAATCAGTGGAGGTTTATTAAGCCAAGTTTTTTTTTTTTTTTTTTGAGATAGAGCCTCAAGCTGTCACCCTGGATAGAGTGCTGTGGCATTGCAGCTCACAGCAACCTCTAATTCCTGGGCTCAAGCAAGTCTCCTGCCTCCGCCTCCCAAGTAGCTGGGACTACAGACGCCCGCCACAATGCCCGGCCATTTTTTGGTTGCAGCCGTCATTGTTGTTTGGCGGGCCCGGGGGCTGGATTCGAACCCGCCAGCTCAGGTGTACGTGGCT
>CAUYON010207775.1:0-20220 GCA_963573935.1 Arctocebus calabarensis
TGGCAGGCACCTGTAGTCCCAGCTACTTGGGAGACTGAGGCAAGAGAATCAGTTACGTCCAGGAGTTTGAGGTTGCTGTGAGCTGTGACACCACAGCACTCTACTGAGGGTGACATAGTGAGACTCTGTCTCAAAAAAAAAGAAAAATTTACTTTTTCCTTTTTTTTTTTGAGACAGAGCCTCAAGCTGTGACCCTGGACAGAGGGCTGTGGTATCACAGCTCACAGCAACCTTCAATTCCTGGGCTCAAGCGAGTCTCCTGCCTCCGCCTCCCAAGTAGCTGGGACGACAGGCACCCGCCACAACACCCCCGACCATTTTTTTGGTTGCAACTGTCATTGTTGTTTGGCGGGTCCCAGGCTGGATTCGAACCCGCCAGCTCAGGTGTACGTGGCTGGCGCCTTAGCCCGTTGAGCCACAGGCGCCGAGCCGAAAAATTCACTTTTTCATTGGCGTACAGGTCTTTAAGTTTTGACAAATGCTAGCAGTAATTTAATCACCACCATAATCAAGATTCAGAACGGTTAACATTGATCCTCCCCAAATTCCATCACTCTATCCTTTTCTTTTCTTTTTTTTTAAAATACATGTATTTTATTATTCTTCCTTACATTATTCCCCCACCCCTACCCCCCCAGTGGTAAGACAGAATTTATTTACAGAAAAGAATACAGAAAACACTAAAGCTCCTGGTAGAGGGAGAGAACTCAAGTGGGGAAAGAGAAGCTCTCTCTGTTTCTCTCCTGGTCTTTCCCGGTCTCCTCCTTTAGGCCTTTAGTCTCAGGGTATATATAGGTGTATGGGTTCCTTGGCCAGGAAACGAATGAATACAGTCCCTTCAGCCATGGGCAAGGTGAATGAATGTATCAGTGAATGGATACAGTCCATTCATGGAATTGAGGCCTAGGAAATTCACATGAAATTGACCTAGGCATGGGAAATGGGGGTTCCACATTTAATCCTAAGTGTAAAGTGAAGGAGACACCAAGGCACAGGTGCCTCCTCGGCAGTTGTCCAGACTTTTTGGCTATTGGAGCCTCTGGTGGGGGTTGGGGGTCCCCCTCCTTGCCTGTCTTCCAGACTGCTGGCTCTTCAGCTGGCTGCCGCAGCACCAACACCGCCAAGGAGGAGGCAGCAGGTCCACCAACTCCACTGAGCTGGCTACACTCTATCCTTTTCATCAAACCTTCCCAAAAGCCCCTAGTTCCCGATAATCATTGATGTGTCCCCTGAGTTATAGTGATTTTCCAGAAAGTCACAAAAATAGAATCATAGTGTATATGTCCTTTATAAAGCTGCCTTTTAATAACAGATAGTGTGGCTCGGCGCCTGTGGCTCAATGGGCTAAGGCGCCAGCCACGTACACCTGAGCTGGCGGGTTCGAATCCAGCCTGGGACCCGCCAAACAACAATGACGGCTGCAACCAAAAAATGTCTGGGCGTTGTGGCGGGAGCCTGTGGTCCCAGCAACTTGGGAGGCAGAGGCAGGAGACTCGCTTGAGCCCAGGAATTGTAGGTTGCTGTGAGCTGTGATGCCACAGCACTCTATCCAGGGTGACAGCTTGAGGCTCTGTCTCAAAAAAAATAAATAAATAACAGATAGTGTTATTCCCCTTTTATGATCCTCAGATAGAATCTATAGATAATATTATCTACTCTGACACAGATAATTTCAAAATAATCTGTATATGCTCTAACATAAGAGAAGCAAAACTATCAATAAGATAATATGTATTCTAAGTGAAAATGGTTGAGTGCAATCATTTTGGACCTGAGGAAATAATGAAATCCTTGCATCTACTTTGATGAAAAAGTTTTGTTTTGGCTGGGTGACGTGGCTCACACTTGTAATCCCTGCACTCTGGTGGATCACCTGAGCTTAGGAGTTCGAGACCAGCCTGAGCAAGAAAGAGACCCCCATCTCTCTTAAAAACAGAAAAACAAGCCAGGTTTTGTGGCAGGGATCTGTTGTCCCAGCTACACAGGAGGCTGAGGCAACAGGATCACTCAAGCCTAAGTGTTTGAGGTTGCTGTGAGCTATATAGTCATCCAGGATGACAGAGTGAGACTCTGTCTCAAAAAAAAAAAAAAGAAAAGAAAAGACAAGAAAAAAAGAAAGAAGGAAAGAAAAATATTTGTTTTAAAGAAAATAAGAAACTATACTATATAAAAAATACAGGGAGGCTGGGCGTCTGTGGCTCAGTGGTTAGGGCACTGTCCACATGCTCCAGGGCTGGTGAGTTCTAACCCGGCCCAGGCCTGCCAAACAAACAAAAAATAGCCAGGCATCGTGGCAGGTGCTTATAGTCACAGCTATAGGGAGGTTTAGGCAAGAGAATCGCTTGAGTCCAAGAGTTGGAGGTTGCTGTGAGCTATGATACCACAGCACTCTACTGAGTGTGACAAAGTGATACTCTGTCTCAATTAAAAAAAAAATACAGGGAAATGAAAAGGAAAAAAAAGCAGAAGTGTGATGATATGATTTTTCTAAAATGTAAGCAATTCTTAGTAAAAATCAGAATAAATGAAATCTTACTTTTTTACTTTTCATAGAACGTTCTGTGAATTCACAGTCATTGTATTTCTGGAAAATTCTGTGTATATTAAAAACTGTAGGTCTAGGCACAGTGTCTCATGCCTGTAATCGCAGCATTCTGGAGGCAGAGATGGGTGGATTGCCTGAGCTCACAGGTTCAGGACCAGAGAGACCAGTGTCAGCCCGAGCAAGACCATGCCCCCCCAAAATAGCTGGAGGTTGTGGCGGGCGCCTGTAGTCCCAGCTACTTGGGAGGCTGAGGCAAGAGAATTGCTTATACCAAAGAGTTAGAGGTGGCTGTGAGCTGTGGTGCTATAGCACTCTACTAAGGGTGACAAAGTGAGACTCTGTCCTAAACAAACAAACAAAAGCTATGTTTTTCAATGTAAGATGCATGTGGGTGTCTAGGTCCAGATTAGTATAAGCTGGTCTTCACCTATATGAACATCCAGCGGGGTGATCAAAAGGTGTGCAGACTCAGGACAGTCCATGTGGGCTTCTGTCTCACACACGGCCGGACCTCTGCCCCCCTGGCTCATATCCAGTAAGACCCCAAAACACCTTCCAGTCTCAACAGCCAAAAATATCCCCACAAATTTCTAAACTGCCTCCTCATAGGCTACAGTTTAGACCGCTGGCAAAGATGAAGTGTTTCTCAGGCTTCTAGCAATCTCATCCCGGGTCAACATCCACCCGTCTGCTGACTGTGCATTGAGTTTCTCAGACCCTTCACACCAGGAAAAGAATGTCAACTGCCACTTTTGTGTTTTACTCTCTAGAAATATATTTCCCATGTTGAATGTTGTATTTTTATATTTTTATTTTCAGTAAATTATAATGTTTTCACAGTTTAAAAACTTTTCTGCTCCATCTGGGGCAGGTCAATTCCTAGAAACAGCAAAGGAAGCATGAGCTGAAATGCTGACGGACCAATCCGGAGCCACACCTCCTCTCCATGGCCCTCCCACCCAGGAAGCAATATTCTTCTGCTTTAATCATTGCAGGCCCAGGTACCAGACAACTGGGGACTATCCTTAAAGTTCAGACCCTGCTGAAATTATTCAAATGAACTAATCCTAGGCCATTTTCCCTGTGGGCCCTACTACTCCCAGGGGAACTCTAACAAAGCTGTGGCCTAGGCTCTCCCTCACTCCTGTCCCACCTGCCTCCTGACCAGCGCTGGCGTTTTCTCATGTGGCCTGTGTGGCGCAGTGTGCCTCCTCTTCCTTACGAGCGTAAGAAATGTTGTTTCCCTGAGCATTCCTGTGTCTCAACCTGTGGCCATGTCGGACTGAACATCTCATAATAAACAGAGATTAATAGATTATCATTTTTGTTTATTGCAGTTCTGTTTTGAGTTTGTTTAACCTGAAACAATGTCTAAGATCCTGGCCAACTCGAAGTAACAACACTAGATTTGTCTGCACAAAGCTGACTTCTTATTTTGCATTAACTCTGCCAAGGTGTTGTCTCCTCAATGGGTCTTCCTTTCATAATTAATCTCCCCTGAAATTTTGAAGGGGTCATTTAAAAAATGCATGATCGCAACCAAGTGTGGTAGGATATGCTTATAATCCCAGTATTCTGAGAGGCGAAGAGGGGAGAATGGCTCCAAGTCAGGAGTTCAAGACCAACCTGAGCAAGAACAAGGCTCTACAAAAAAATAGAAAAAATTAACCAGGTGTGCTGATGAATACTTCTAGTCCCAACTACTCAGGAGGTTGAGGCAGGAGGACTGCTTGAGCCCAGGAGTCAGAGGTTGTAGTGAGCTAGGCTGATGCCACAACACTTTAGGCAGGGGGAATAGAGTGAGATTCAGAGTTGGGGGCGGAAAAACAATTCATGATTGTGTATTTTTTAAAGGTTACTGCTGGTACAAATGCTTTTCAGTCTTCATTATTTATCTGAAGGAAGCCAGTCCCTTAATCTGGGAATATTAGATTTCAATTATTCCCACGAGTGGAAAAGAAATGAATCATGTTCAGGCAGTCCAGGGCAAGGTGCCTTAGGAACTTGAGTATTCTCAAAACGAGTACAAAATACAAGAATTCAACTCTTATTACAAAATAAAATTACAAGCCAATATTCCTGAAGAATATAGATGTAAAAATCCTCAACAAAATACTGACAAACTGATTTTGACAGCACATTAAAAGAATCATCCACCATAATCAAGTGGGATTATCAGTAATCAATAAAGCAACTTCCACAATATATAAGGTCTTTGGTAGAAGTTTTTAAATTATAAAGATAATTTTTCTTTAAGTGTCAGGAAGAGGTATTATTTTTTATTTGTATTTATTTATTTTTTTTTGAGACAGAATCTCACAATGTCACCCTTGGTAGAGTCACAGCTCACAGCAACTTTCAGCTCTTGGGCTTAAACGATTCTCTTGCCTCAGCCTCCCAAGTAGCTGGGACTATGGGCGCCCACCACAATGCCCGGCTATTTTTTGGTTGCTATTGCTGTTTGGCAGGCCAGGGTTGGATTTGAACCCACCATGCCCAAGCCACTGAGCTACAGAGGTCGAGCCTATTTTTAAATTTTTTTTGGAGACAGAATCTCACTATGCTGCCCTTGGTAGAATGTCTTGGTGTCACAGCTCACAGCAACCTCCAATTCTTGGGCTTAAGCAGTTCTCTTGCCTCAGACTCCCAAGTAGCTGAGACTGCAGGCACCCGCCACAATGCCTGGCTATTTTTTGGTTGCAGTTGTCATCGTTTGGCAGGCCCAGGCTGGATTCCAACCCGCCAGTTCCAGTATATGTGGCTGGCACCCTAGCTGCTGAGCTACAGGTGCCGAGCCTATGCATGTGTAGTTATTATACACAGAGAATTATTATACACATACTTTTAAAACAGGGCTGCATTCAGCACGGTGCTCAGCATCCTGCTCTTTTCCTTTGCTGTCTCATGGCCCAGCCTGCACAGCTGAGCCAAGGAGCATCTGTGGTCATCCCTCAGTCGTGTGGTGAGGAGCGTCTGTGGTCCGTCCCCGCAGCCTCCATCCCTGAAGCTGTGTGGTGAGGAGTGGCCGTGACCCATCCCTAAAGCCGTGTGAGGAGTGTCCGTGGTCCGTCTCATGGGCCGTGTGGTAAGGAGCGTGCGTCCGTGGTTCGTCCCGTGGCCGTGTGGTGAGGAGCATCTGCCTCTCTCCCTCTCCAGGCCCAGCTCGGGGTGCAGCCATGTGCCTGTGTCAGGCCCAACACCTGTAGTCACTGAGAGAGTCCTGGCTGAGACCGCAGGGCACGGTGGGACAGAAAGGCAGCCGGCCTGGGTGAACGAAGGTGGGCAGTTCAAGCAAAAGAATTTAAGCAGAAGTCCACAGTCTCATGAGAAATCTTCAGATTTGCAAATGTCTGCAGCGAATTAAAAAAAAATATATATATATATACACACACACACACACAAAATATATACTCAGGTATTTATCATTTATTTTATTTCTAAAATAAACTTTACATTTTAGAATAGTTTTAGATTTATACCCCAAAAGGGAAAGACACTATAGACAGGTCCCTTTCGCCCCCCAGCCAGGCCCTGTTATCAGCACCTACATTAGTCTGGTGTATTTGTCACAATTAACAAGCCAGTATTGGTACACTGTTACTGACAGTTTGTTAGATTTCCCTAGTTTTGCCTAATGTCCTTATCCTGTCCCTGAATCCTGTCCAGGGTGTCACATTACATTTCCCTGTGATGTTTTCCAGGTTGCTCTCAGCTGTGACAGTTTCTCAGAATCTTTGTTTTCTTTTTGTAGTGACTGTGAGTTTTGAGGAGGTATTTGACCGTATGTTCTTAATTAGGCTTTGCGGATGTCTTTCTCATGACTAGACTGGGATTCTGGGTTTTCAGGAGAAAGACTGCACAGACAACAAGGACCATCGTTACTACCTCACATCAAGGGCGCAAGCTATAGCACACCTTGGCGGTGCTGATGTTGACCTGGGTCACCTGGAGACGTGGTGTTTTTCAGGTTTCCCCACAGCAAAGTCACTCCCCCTGCCCTTCCCATGGTGTATTCAGGAAAGGTCAGGCTGCTCTGTCCACTAAGGAGTGAGGAGTTGGGCTCCAGCTCCTGAGGACAGCGTCTGTGTACAAAGGATCTGCAGGTGTTCCTGGCACAGTCTTAGTGATGCTCCTCTACCCTTCTGGGCTCTCTCCCCAGCGGCTCCCTGTAGGGATGAGTAGCTCTCTGCATTCTTGTCTCTTCTCTCTCCCTATTCCTTCCCCACACATGGACCTTCCTTGTCACTGTCTGGATGCTCAATTCCCCTGTGACCTTCCAGACTGCTCAAGTTCCCTCTCCTCTGGGACAATTTCCCAGAACCCAGTATGTTAGGAGACGGTCCCCTTAGTCTCAGAATAATCTGTGCCTGTCCCCGCCATGCCATTCATTCCTCTTGACTGAGAGTCCCTCAAGAACATCTGTGCACACCTCTTGGGTGTGGGTGTTGCACAAATGCAAACATTTGTAACCTAGTTGTTTGTATCCTCAGGTTAATATGAAATTTTTTTTAAAAGCCCAAAGAGTGTGTCTTCTTACTGCCTTTCTTTTTCTTTTTTTCTTTTATTGTAGAGACAGAGTCTCACTTTATCACCCTTGACAGAACGCCGTGGCGTCAAACAACTCACAGCAACCTCCAGTTCTTGGGCTTAAGCGATTCTCTTGCCTCAGCCTCGCAAGTAGCTGGGACTACGGGCACCCACCACAACACCCAGCTGTTTTTTTGTTGCAGATCGGCCAGGTCCAGGTTTGAACCTGCCACACTGGGTATATGGGGTTGGCGCCCTACTCACTGAGCCATAGGCGCCGCCCTGCTCACTGTCTTTCTATCTCCAGTGCCTATAAAGTGCATACATTAGGCACTTGGTAAATAGTTTTGGAATGAATGAATGAACTAAGAAAACTTTCAGAATTCCAGGTATGAGATTTCTTCTTTGAGTTTCCAGTCCTTCTGTTTTGCCAGCAAGCACCATGTTCTGTCCTGTATTATGGTTGTCTGTGTGCTTGTCTTACTTACTTTGGTAGCTCCACAGCTCTGGGAGGGCTGAGATCAGGGTTTCTTTGCCCTGCAGCTTCTGGGTCAGTGTTCTGCACATAACAGGTGTTTAACAAATCTTTGTTGAATGAGTTAATGAACAAATAAACAAAGCTGTTTGAACACATAATTGATGAGAATGAATCACACAAGGAAAGGAAGCATGATGGAATGGAAAATAAACAGAATTTGGAGCTAAACAAAGTTGACTCCTAATACCAAATTTCTATCATGAGCAAATAAATGTTGTTACATTTTTATTAGAGAAATTAAACGCTATTCTAAATGAAATGGCTATTTTGTCTTCTCTTTAACAGAAAGGAGACTCAGGTTAGATTCAGTTATTAATTAGATGGACCTTCTCACAAAAAGACCATTACTCTTTATATATTTTTTATTATTTATTTATTTATTTTTTTGAGACAGAGCCTTAATCTATTACCCTGGATAGAGTGCTATGGCATCACAGCTCACAGCAACCTCCAATTTCTGGGCTCAAGCGAGTCTCCCGTCTCCGCCTCCCAAGTAGCTGGGACTACAGGCGCCTGCCACAACACCTGGCCATTTTTTGGTTGCAACCATCATGGTTGTTTGGCAGGCCCAGGCTGGATTCGAACCCGCCAGCTCAAGTGTACGTGGCTGGCGCCTTAGCCCGTTGAGCCACAGGCTCCAAGCCAAGACCATTACTCTTAAAAGTAGCTGACTGTTGCATATTGCAATGTATGTCCCATCCCATTTAAAAACCAAAGGAACTTAAATCCTCATAAAGAGCTTAAAGAGATTTTTAAAATAATTTTTTCTTTATTTGTCTCTAATGAAATAAAATTCTTCCATATGCTCTCTGCTAAGCAGAAGTGAACAGAAAGCAACCATTCTGGAAGAAAAAAATGTTCTTATATCAAGACAGATTACTGTTATTATTAACATCAAATTCAACTGCTGAGAAAGAGCTTCACCCAAGGAAGCTAAATTAGGAGGGAATTTAGCCCCTCTTTTTGTCTTACCAAAAAGTAAATTTTATGAAGGCTATTTCTCAATTACGATTTGGTTAGAACAACCTGTAGAGGGCATCCTTGCACCAAGAGCCATAGCGGTTTGAGCCAAATGACGGGAAGAAATACACTGAACAGTCTTCAAGTCAAAGAAAATGTCCATTGTGTTGTGAAATTATTGCCTTTAACTGGGTGGCACTGGCATTGCAATGTTAGTATTTTGAAGATTGCCTAATGTATTAATACATTATATAAGTGAATATTCACTGAAAAAAAAATAAAATGTTGGCAAACAGGCAAGTATTTTAAAGAAAGACTGGCCTTGAAGCTTTGGATGTAGATTTAATTATGATCTACTTGGGTATGATGTGTGGTGTCTAAGAGAACGAGCTTTGAAATCAAAGTCAGTCACTTACTAGCAGGATAGTCACAGTCAACTTACAGGACTTTTCCAGTCTCCTTTCTCCATCAGTAAAATGGAAGTAATAACACTTAAATAAAAAGAGAGTTGTGAAGATTTATTTTATTTATTTATTTATTTTTTAGAGACAGAGTTTCACTCTGTCGCCCTCGGTAGAGTGATGATTTATTTATTTAATTAATTAATTAATTAAGAGACGGAGTCTCACTCTGTCGCCCTCGGTAGAGTGCTATGGCGTCGTAACTCACAGCAACCTCCAACTCCTGGGCTTAGGCGATTCTCCTGCCTCAGCCTCCCGAGTAGCTGGGACTACAGGCACCTGCACAAGTTCCGGGTAGTTTTTTGTTGCAGTTTGGCCGGGGCCGGGTTTGAACCCACCACTCTTGGTATATGGGGCCGACGCCCTACCCACTGAGCCACAGGCGCCGTCCAATTGTAAGGATTTAATACGCGTTTAAAAATAAAAGCACCTTAAGAATTAAGACACTGCAAGTTCAAATCAGTCATAATTAGATTCATTGTCTAATTCCTTCCCCACCTTTCCTATCATTTTGCAGCAGAAAATATTTCCTTTACACATTGAAAATGTGTATTCTGTTCTGTTGACTTCTCATGACCTGCACTGATTTAACTTAATGCACGCGCTTGTCTGGCTTCTCTGTGTTGCTTGTTTTCTCGCGGTGTCCCCTGCTCCGCGAAGTGTCTCGAGGGGTCCGCTGCTCCACGAACGACTGAGTGAGACACCAAGCGCAGCCCAACCCAGCCCCGTGGGGCACTGGTCACAGCAACTGCGTACTAAAGAACAGATAGAAGTAAAGAAACCTTTTCTGAGTCTGAAAACTACGTTTTTGAAAACCCTTTTGCTTCCGTTTCCTTTGCGCAAGTAAGAATTAAGCAGGAGACAAAAACAAGTCCTTTCTGCCGAGGCGGATGGGTCGGTTATGGCGTTCCCGCTGCCAGCGCCGCAGCCTCGCTCTTGCCCCCAAGATTTCAGTAACCGCGCGCACCTCCAACTTTCTTAAAATACCCGCATGAAAGAAGACACTCATGACTTTGGGGCAACCCTACCGCGGGGGTCAGGTACCGCTATCCCCTCGGGCCCAGGACACTCTTGCAGGCGCTCGGCGCTTTCAGGGAGGTAGGCGTCTCCAACAACGCGGCGTCTGGCCAGTGCCCCCCGAGCCACTCGAGCGTCCGCAGTCAGCACCACCGGACTTAGGGGCGCGGGTTTTAACCGCGTAGGAGCGCCAGGTGTCAGCGCAGCGCCGAGCGGAGAAGACACGACGGGATGTAGGGAGAGGAGGCGAATCCGAGAGACGGGGGAGGAGATGTGAGCCTTCGGTCGGCACCGGGGCAGAACGGGAGCCGTCACTGTCGTCGTCACGGGCTCTCCACCCAGGCCGGCGACGTCTGCCCACCCCGTCCCCCAGGCTCCCCTAGCCAGAGGAGGGCCCGTGTGGTCCCAGGGTTCCTGTGAGCGCTCTTCGCTCCCGCACCGGGCCGCGCCGCACCTCCGCACCGCACTCCGCTCTGCGCGCCCCACACGCCCGAGGCACCCGCTGCCCGGCAGCGCCCCCCAGCGGGCTCGCTCGCACCGCGCCGGCGCCGGCCCCGCGCACTCTTCTCCTGTTGCACTTGACCCTGGGCTTGCCCGCCCGGCCGAGCGTGCCGACCCTCCACCCCGCCAGCCTGGCGTCTCCGCCTCCCCCTCCCGGGCCCGCACCCCTCCTCTGGCGCGGCTAGAGCCGCTCATCCCCTGCCTCCTCCCCTCCTCCTCTCCTTCCCTCTCTCCTCCTCCCTCCCGCCCTCCCTCCCTCCTCCGCCCTCTCCTCTCCCTCTCCTTCCTCCTCCCTGCTCGGGCTCTCCCGGGCTCACCGCACCCGAGCCGTCTAAGCGCGAGCAGCTCTGGCCGGGAACCTGACGGCCGCAGGTCGCGTCGGTGCAGCAGCAGCAGGACTTCGCCCCCGCGGAGGGGTCCCGAGCGGCATGGCCGGGAGAGGCGCCTTCCCCGCCGCCGCGCTGCGGCTCTGGAGCGTCGTCCTGTGCGCGCTGGCGCTGCGGGCCGAGGCCCCGCGGGAGGACGGCCTGTACCTGTGGATCGACGCGCGGCAGGCCCGAGTGCTCCTAGGTGAGGCCGCGCCCGCCGCTCCCGCCAACCCGGGACGCGCGGGGAGCACGTTCGAAAGCTCAGTCCCCAGGGAAGATCGCTGCCTGCCTTCTAATCCCAGACTCTCCATCTGAACGTAGAAGCGTTTCCCTTGCGCACAGCGCTGGGGCAGTGCTCCGATGACCGCGCACTCAGCCTTAGCGCTTCAAGCGCGTGTCTGCCGCGTCCTTTCTGTGGCACGCAGAGGCGCGTTATCTCAGGGGAGTGTCCTACCAAAAACAGGTGGGTCTGGAACAAAAATGACCCGTACTGATTCTTTGGTTTTCTTTTTTGCATGAAACTTCTTATTTAGAGTGGTTCAAGTCCACCTAGTTTGATAGTTTTATTATTGTTGTTGTTATTATTATTTTATCTATCTACTGTGTCCCAGGCTTCTTTATTTAAGAACAAAGTGATGAGTGATGTGGGGATTAAGAGTTTTATTATTATTTTTACAAAACAGGATTTGAAGAAGATATCCTGATTGTTTCCGAGGGGAAAATGGCCCCCTTTACACACGATTTCAGAAAAGCGCAGCGGAGAATGCCGGCTATTCCTGTCGGCATCCACTCCATGAATTTCACCTGGCAAGCTGCAGGGCAGGTAAGCTCCCATGACCAGAGAGGGAGGAGGAGCTTTCCCTTAACATTAACACGGCCTCTTGGCAGGTAGGAGTAATACTGGGTAGTGTGTAGTCTGAGACATTTTACAATCTACTTTTTATTTTTTATTTTTTTGCTGTTGCTCTGGCTAGAGTGCAGCGGCGTCAGCCTAGTTCACAGCAACCTCACACTCCTGGGCTCAAAGGATCCTCCTGCCGCGGCCTCCCCAGTAGCTGGAACTACCGGTGCCTGCCACCTCACTGGCTATCATTTTTCTGTTTTTTAGTAAATGGGAGTCTTACTTTACTGGGGCTGATCTCCAATTCCTGACCTCACATCAGCCTCCCCACCTCCACCTTGCAGAGTGCTAGGATTACAGGTGTGAGCCACTGCACCCAGCCACATTTTATAATTTTTCAGAGTAATTTCTCATCTGATCACCAGTGCAAATAAATGATTAATTTCTATTTATTTAGGTTGTCACATAAATTAAAGATTCACAAAAGAAAAGAGTAGGCAGTGTGCCTAAGCTCATTAGTTTTGGTAAGAGTCTTGAAGCTGCTGGAAATGTAAAGACCACAAATACCAACATCACTGTGTTTCTATGATCATTCACATTAAAAAGTAACAATTGGCTGGCGACTGTGGCTCAAGCAGCTAAGGCGCCAGGCATATACACCTGAGCCGCAGCACCAAGCAACAATGATGGCTGCAAACAAAAAATAGCTGGGCGTTGTGGCGGGCGCCTGTACTCCCAGCTCCTTGGGAGGTGGAGGCAGGAGAATTGCTTGAGCCCCAAAGTTGGAGGTTGCTGTGAGCGGTGATGCCACAGCACTCTACCCAGGGGGACAGCTTGAGGCTCTGTCTCAAAAAAAAAAAAAAAAGTCACCACCAAATCATAATGCCTATATTGTGCATTTTAAAAGTTGGTGTACATAATGTCACTCCCTGGAATGTGAATGCTGTCCACAGAAGGCACCAAAAAATGCATAACATTTTAAGAAAGGAAAAAACTGTGTTAAAATTGTAATACTCAAGTCACATTTGACAAGAGACACAAGATACAATATAAAAGAAAACAAACGTTATATTATAATTTTAATGCAGTTTTTTCCTTTCTTAAAATGTGTAATTGTTTTTTTTGGCACCCTCTGTATATTTCTGGTAGACATTCCCAGACTCAAAAGGCATCATGGAAGAATGGTCTAAAATATTGCATCTTGTTGATTTTTTTAAGTTACTACTGTAAATGCTTTCATATGGAAAAGAAAATTGATCTGTTTTTATGAAGAAGTATTCTTTTTATTCCATGGCACTTTCCCATCTTTTGTATGCTACCTTTTGCACATTTTTGGTATTACATTGCTCCTAATTTTGTAAAGAAAGGAAGAATAAAATGCTTATGTGAGTTTAATTTTCCTTGTACACTTGGGGAATTTACTCTAGAGGACAAATGATAAGTAATAAATCCTTTTGCTAATTAGCTGGTAAAATGTGTCTACTATGAAAATCATGGTAGTTATAATTAAAATCACATTTTTAGGTCATTTTTTATTCTAAAGTTACTTAAGTGGCTAATTTCAAGAAGAATGTGACTCGGAAAACACTTCATAAAACGTCCCTGTTTTGAGTTGAGAAACACTTTGGTTCCTTCTGGTTACCTGTTATGGTACGGACGCCACCATTTCCTCCTCCCCCCACCTTCACCTCTTCCTTAAACCAAATCTTGACCCTTCAACGCTTCCATTGTTATGTGAGTTTTTAATTAATTAATTGATTGATTATTTTTGAGACAGAGTCTCACGCTGTCTCCCTTGGTAAAGTGCTGTGACGTCACAGCTCACAGCCACCTCCAACTCTTGGGCCTTAGCGAGTCTCTTGCCTCAGCCTCCCGAGTAGCTGGGTCTACAGGCACCTGCCACAACGCCTGGCTATTTTTTATTGCAGTTGCCACTGCTGTTTTAGCTAGCCGGGGCCAGGTTCAAAACCACCACCCTCAGTATATGGGGCCAGCGCCCTACCCACTGAGCCACAGGCGCTGCCCGTTATGTGAATTTTTAAAAATTGAAGTTTTGGGATCTGCCCCGTATAACAGGAAGGTCATCTATTCCTAACAGCAGGTGAGTCCAAAGCTGCTCCTTTGCTCTGAGGGAGAGCGTTCCTCGTAGGTTCTTCATGGACACTTGGGTATGGAGCCTCCTGGGATCAGTAACAGATCAGTGAATGGCCTTCCATGGTCTCCTTTTCTTTTCCCCTGAATCTATTAACTTTTTCTCCTGCTTCGGTGTTCTGGGCACCTCAGTTCAGATGCCTGAGAAGGCTGGAGTCTGGTTTTCTTAGCGCAAAAGGTGGCAAGGGGGAGGTGCTACACAACGCCCTGCAGCAAGATGTTGTAAAATATAATTTAAATCTGATTAACTTTACACGCTAGAGCTGTATGATTCCAGAACCATAATTTTTAAAGTTTTAAAGATGGGAAAAATAATGACATTAATACCAATTAAGTATTCTGAAAGGCATCTATGTCCAAAGCCCAACCTCTCCAAAACATTTATATGAAAAATGAAAAGTTCATTTCATTACATAGTTATTTCATCCAAATGATATCAAACATTTAGGCATTTCAACAACACCTAAGCAAAACACGTAGCTGATTAATGACATTTTAAGCTATATATTTAAGGGTTTTGGCATCACATAGACAAAGTTAAAATAACTGCAGGACTGAAGACCTGGTAAGGTTTTATCCACTTCCAATAAATCGTTAGTTCAGTAGCCTGAAGTGTTGATGGGCCCTTAAAATACATGTCTGTGTTCTATTGCAAACAAATGCAAATAAAAATTATCATAAGGTTCATCAAGTTGGTCAAATTATTATTATTATTATTTTTTTTTTTTTTGCAGTTTCTGGCTGGAGCTGGGTTTGAACCTGCCACCTCCGGCATATGGGGCCTGTGCCCTACTCTGAGCCACAGGCACCACCCAAGTTAGTCAAATTCTTAAAACGTTACTTTAGTCTGTGGAGAATTATGCACATTCATACTCTGCTGATGTGCTTGTCAGCCTTTTTTCAGGGCAGTTAGACTCATAGCAAAAGGCTTGATAGATCCTTTGTGAAATTATACTTTCAGAGCTTCATGCTAAAGAAATAATCATGGGTATAAATAAAAATTTAAGTTCAAGAATGTTCTTCATCATGCTGTTTATAAAAACAAAACCTAGACACAATTTAGGGTTCAACAATAGTGGAGGCAGCATGCAATGAAGCAATAAGAAGGGTGTTTTAGGTATTCGTTTGAGAGGAAGAAAGATGTTCGTGTGAATTAAGTAGTCTATAACATGGCATCTTCTGTTTGGTTCCATTGCAAAATGTGTTGGCAGACACAGAGAAAATCAGGGAATCAACATCTGATCCTCCACAGTGTAAGCATTGGTTGCATCTGCTACTTTTGTGCTTTGGTTTTTCCACAATGAACGTGTATTAATTTATAATTAATTTTTAAATTTACAAATTAAAAACAATTATAACTTGTATAAGTTATGAGTTTTACACTGATTTTCTGTATTGTAAATGCTTCATATTTGTTATCTGGCATCAATTTTACACTACTTATCACTCAACAAAATGGTAAAACCAGTGGTTTTCATGGGTTATTATGGCCAAGGAAACCACAGAATTCAGCAGTGCTCGTCTGATCCTCACCAGTCTCTTTTGAGGTTCCCCTGACTTTCCTGCCTGGGGTTATTTGTCTTCACCCCTTTGTCCTTCCTTGCAATTCTCATTTTCCACGGACAGTCTTACCTCAATTTTATCTTTTATTTTATTTAAAATACTCATTTTCTGACATGCTTTTTCTCAAAGCTTTGTTTTGTTTTATTTTTATTAAATCATAACTGTATACATTGAAGCATTGAACTGATTAACACATCCATCACCTTGCTTACTCATTTGTTGTGGTAAGATAATTATACTCTTTCCTTAATAGTTTTGAAATGTACCATTGCATCATGCACATAAAGATTTTGGATGAGGGAAGAATTTTACTGAAGAGGCTTAGGCTTAAAGAACTTTTAACAATTAAGGGAAAAAGCCTTTTATTATTATTTATAATTTTTTTTTTTTTTTGCAGTTTTTGGCCGGGGCCAGGTTTGAACCTGCCACCTCTGATATATGGGGCTGGCGCCCTAATCCTTTGAGCCACAGGCACTGTCCTTTTTTTTTGAGACAGAGTCTCAAGCTGTTGCCCTGGGTAGAGTGCTGTGGCGTCACTGCTCACAGCAACCTCAAACTCTTGGGCTTAAGAGATCCTCTTGCCTCAGTCTCCCAGGTAGCTGGGACTATAGGCGCCTGCCACAAAGGTTATCATTATTATTTTTTTTTTGAGACAGAGCCTCAAGCTTTCCCTCTGGGTAGAGTGCTGTGGCATCACAGCTCACAGCAACCTCCAACTCCTGAGCTCCAGCGATTCTCCTGCCTCAGCCTCCCTAGTAGCTGGGAGTACAGGCACCTGCTACAACGCCTGGTTATTTTTTGGTTGCAGCCATCATTGTTGTTTGGCGGGCCTGGGCTGGATTTGAACCCGCCAGCTCAGGTGTATGTGGCTGGCGCCTTAGCTGCTTGAGCCACAGGCGCCGAGCCGACAAAGGCTATTTTTCGTTATAGTTGTCATTGTTGTTTGGCGGGCCGGGGCTGGATTCGAACCTGCCAGCTCTGGTGTATGTGGCTGGTGCTTTAGCCGCTTGAGCTACAGGCACGGAGCCTATTATATATAACTTGTTAATAGTTGACAATTTCCAATGAAGCATGCCTTATTCTTTTTCCCTAAATTTGAGACAGGCAGGAACCACGAGCAACAAATCTGGTTTTCTAAATTAGGTACTAATTAAACATTTTATTTGGAAAATAACCCTTTCTAAACCCAATGGCTTTCAAGTAAAAATTTAATGAGAAGCTTTGTTAGACAAATCTGAATCGAACATTAGGACACCACTGCTCATTTCCATATGAATCAATTTGGTGTAAGGCCAAAATGTTTTATTGATGTAGCTCACATAAATACATCTTTATTTACAAAGATCATATAGATTTGACCTTGACAACTATAATATGTTCTATCACCTGTGTAAATGTGCTAAGGTGCTTCGAATCAAGCACTTAGGGAATAGGGCGTCTCTTTTCTTGCTGCCTTTTTTAGCAGTGGCACTGGATTTATGCTGAACCATCTGTGTTAGTTTTTGGACCTTCTTGTGACCAAAACGTGGATTTCCAAGATGGGTGGTTGGGGTGAAATTGGAGTAATAGTTCTCTGGGTGTAGATAACCGGCCATGAGTCATTTCCAACCCCCACCTACATTACTGAGCGAGCTGCAGGCATCTGTTCCAGCAGTCCGCTTTCCATGATGTGCAGTGTGTGGGATTCTCACACCCACAGAAGTCAGCGGTGTGGCTTTGTTCTTCTCAGTTTCAAGATGTTTAAAAACAAAACTTTAAGGTGTTGCAGTGTATACAGGAAAAGAAGAGGAGGACTTTGTCTGCTGCCCTGGGGCTGTGTGAGGCTATGTGTGTGTTGTTGAATAACTGTCTTCATTGAGTTAAACTGCATAAACGTGTTCCTTTGTGTTTATGTATGCCCATCAAAAGTAGAAAATATTAGACATGCTGAAGACACAGTGTGTCAAGGAAAACGTTTTCTAATACATGAGGTTTGTCATAAATGAGTTCATGATACTTGCTCCATAGCAATTAAAAAAAAAACCCTCTTGAATTATTGGAAACTGTCAGGAATAATGACAATGATAATAAGAAATTGAGTATGAGGAAAGCTTGAGAACTCTGCCCAGATAGTGATGCCTTTGTGCAGAATTCTAGTCAGTAATACTCACTTGCAGCCTGAAAGTGAAGAAAGTACCTTTGGAAAAGAGGGAAATCAAAAACAGGTCATTTCCCTGACAATCGACACAAAATTGTGCTAATTTTTTAAAAAACGAAATCCTCCTACTAAATGTTTCTATGATATCGATTGGATGATCAACGCCATAATTGGGGGGGTGTCTATGGCTCAGAGGGTAGGCCCCATATACTGAGGGTGTTGGGTTCAAACCCAGCCCTGGCCAAATTGCAACAAAAAAATAGCTGGGCAATGTGGTGGGTACCTGTAGTCCCAGCTACTCGCTCAGGAGGCTGAGGCAAGAGAATCGCTTAAGCCCAGGAGTTGAAGGTTGCTGTGAACTGTGACACCACAGCACTCTACCGAGGGCGACAAAGTGAGACTCTGTCTCTACAAAAAAAAAGAAAAAGAAAAAACCTTTCTAAAGCCCCGGGTAGCTTGCCATTTCACTGTTGCGTTGGATATGATGTAATGCTGAGCCCGTTGAATTGGCTGTAGTTTGTAGTCTCATGTGTCCTTTTGGGCTGGACTGAAGTTGAGGAGACCTGTATTAAAAGTAATTTTTTTGGATGGCCCCTGTGGCTCAAAGGAGTAGGGCACCAGCTCCATATGCCGGAGGTGGCGAGTTCAAACCCAGCCCCAGCCAAAACAAACAAACAAACAAAAAAAACAAGTACTATTTTCCCTTCCTTTCTCCTCTTGACAAAAAGCAAAGGAAAATAATAGAGGTTGAATTTTAATTCAAGTATTCCCTCCCCATCTTCAAAGGAACTGCCAAACACCCTTAGATAGCTCTTTCTAGCCCTGAAGTCATGGGACACATATTATTTGAATCCCTGAATGTATACTGTCCACATTTTGTCCTAATAGAGTCATGATTATTTTGGTAGTTAAGACCCAAGTGGTCTTGCACCTTTGCACTCCTGGGGTCTGCCGTCATACCTTTGTGGAGGTTTTATATCACCAAATGGAGGAAATGCCTTGTGTTCTGGCCCTTGTTCCCTGGTTTCCAAGTGGGACTGTAAGCATGTTTACATACTGTGGCCTGATTTCTTTAAGGAGGTGCTCATGTCAAAAGCACAGCTTTGAGCCTTTAATGTGCAGACTCTGCGGTGCTGTGGTGTTCTGCATTGTGGTGCTGTGGACTCGCCCTGGGGATCAAAGGGTAACTCTGCAGAGGACCCGTTTCATCGAGCAAAGCCGGCATGTGCCAGCCATCTGCTATATCTGCTGATAGAAAACAGCAGTAAGTTTCTCAGACTTTTGCCAGAAAAAAAAATGAGGCTTTATTGCTTAGAGGAGATGAGTTACAAGGCACCTTGTAAGCCACAGCTGCTTCCATAGCAGTTTACACGGCGTGAATGTGACCTCACTGTGTTTTCCTCTCACGGTGGTGTTAAAGTGCTAAA
The DNA here is from genome assembly GCA_963573935.1 of Arctocebus calabarensis. Lineage (NCBI taxonomy): Eukaryota > Metazoa > Chordata > Mammalia > Primates > Lorisidae > Arctocebus > Arctocebus calabarensis. The sequence goes on from CAUYON010207775.1 coordinate 19,037, forward strand.
CAGACCCTTCGTTGGGACCCTCCTGTTTATCCCTGACTTGAAATCGTTTGCACAAATAAAAGTCTTTTAAGTTGTTGTCGTGAAGCAGAAAGGTATGACATCCGATAAAGCATTTTGTTTTGGATTAAGCTCATTTAACTTAACTCTCCATAATGCGTAAGATGGATACCGTGAGGGAAAAATTGGGGGGATTAAAAAGTTCAGGGAAAATGTCCTTCATCCTGTTGCCAGATCTCTGGGGGACCTTGCCGTGGTGATGAGCCGACTGGTTAAAGTCATGGGGGAGTAGCTTGGCTACGTTCCAGACCCTCGGTGGATGGGAGTTTGTGTTCCCATGTAGCGTTTCTGTCTGACTCAAGCACTGGATCAACAAACACGGAGGTAGGCGCAAAGCTTCCAAGGAGAATCAACTCAGCACCTGCCCTGAGGATGCTCACAGTCTAGGAAACAAATACTGCAGTGCCAGGTTCAAAGTAGGAGACTAGCCGAGCACAGAAAAAGGCCATGCTTTCTGCTGCCTGGGGTGTGGGAAAGCTGGGCGTTCAGTGAGCTCACCGAGCCAATGACGTTTGAATTAATTCCTGGAGGATGAGTCAGAACGGTGTGTGTGTGTGTGGCGGGGGGATGCCTTCCAGGTGGAGAACTCGGGATGTTCAAATGCACAGCGATCTCCGAGGGGAAGACCTGCTCTGGGTGATGGTGAGCCCTGTGTCTCATCTGAGAGGTCATGGAGACCCAGTGAAGGTCAAGGTCAAGCAATGGAGAAGGGGCCTAGGAGAGAGAAGTGAAAAGCAGAAACGGAGTCACTATCTTCCAAGTTTCTCCCAGGGATGCATTAAGTAAATCTTTAAACGTATGTTGAGTGGACATACTTTTCCATGACCCAATTTGTCTCTTCTTTCTTACTAAACTTTTGGAAGAGTTTGCAATGTTTTGTTTTGTTTGTTTTGCTTTTTGGTGATTAAGGTATGGAACTGTTAAAAAATCGCTTTTTGTGAGTGCATAGAACTAAAAAGCATTAATTTAACTTTCTAACAGAGTCTAGAACTTTGAATATAACATAAAAGAGAGCTTAAATAAGAAAAATAATACGTTGATTTGAAAAAGAATCCATGGTAGCAATTTCAACTCCTATACATGTTTTTATTTTTTTTTTTATTGAGACAGAGTCTCACTATGTCACC